>JXOV01007571.1:426-20598 GCA_001014945.1 Clogmia albipunctata | reverse complement strand
AGCGTATGTTTCGATACGGGAGTGCAAGGTAGATTTTTATTATTGCTATCGATACAATATTTCGATATGATGATCTTATTATGGAATAGGGTAAAAGTGTTAATTAGACCCACCATTCAGCACACTAGGGCAGTATATGTCTGGATACTTTAGACGAGGTGTTCGTTGTTAGTTATTTGTCCAAGAACTCTTAGTTCACATTAGAAACTAGAAAAGAACTCACAACTTTTTAAAGCTTTGTGATAAATTCTAAATCGGCAAAAACATTATTTCGATTTGATTTTTATTAAATAAAAAATACCACTGTGTTGGCTCCAATCACCCCATCGATTGTAGATCTAAAAATTCAGATGAATTTATTAGTAAAGCCATAATTAAATAAAAAGAAATCCGTAAACCACCCCATGTTCAAACTTGAAGCCTTTAAGCTTTAAAATATTTTAAATATTTCTTAAAATTAATCTTTAACAAAATTATTTTTTACTTTCAAATTTTTGTTTCTTAAGTTACAATACTTATAAAAACATATTGTGTTGATGAACGATTTTTAAACTGCGAGATTTAGATGTTTTAGTGCTTAAACTGTATTTTTCCTTCAAATATAATAATTTAGTTTGAAATAACAAATAAGTGTTGTAGTAGAAATAAAAATTGTAATAAAGTCATATATTGTGATTGGAATTGATTTTTTATAAAATAACATATCGAATCTAATCGGATACAAAATCTGAGCTGACCTACAACTGATGCAATAAGGTGCAATACAAAATGGGATTGGTTTATAGATGAAATGAAGAAAGAAGGGGCCTATCCCATTATCAGACGCCAACTGGCTGTGCAACCGCGGGCTCTTTTCGTCTGTTTGTTGCGGTCATCATGCACTGACATTTAGCCAATTTGTTCAAATGGCTGCTGCTTGATGGGATTACATTGTTTGTAGTTGCAGTCACTCGCTCGCTCTCGCCCCCTTTAAAACAATAATGAATGCAAATGTTCACCCGAAAACAGAGAGGAAAAAAAATATATACAAATAAAACCGCATGGAGATTTTTGCACAACAATCCACCCACAGAGAAGAGGTGGTGTGTTGCAGATCTGCGCAGTTTCTGGTGAAATTTGGCCAAAATGTATAATCCTCCTATTATATGGTGTTAATCTGTTTTATTTTCGATATATGGAAAAAATCGTTCATTTTTGGCTGAATTTAATTACAATAAAAGTTAGCTCATCACCGCAGCACCTAGCAAAGGTAAAATCCGAGGTGGAGTGATACGCGTTGCTGTTGTTTTTTCCATTAGTTAATGATACGGTTTTCGAGTCAAAAATCGCTGGGGCATAGTTTGATGGCGCAAAAATTTCTCTCGATGCTGAATTTAATTAGTGATGTCATAATGGGTCTGATGAGATGATGATGGGTTTGATGGAAAAAGTCTGAAAAATTGGAATATTGATGTATTATATTTTTTTGCTGGGCGGTTGTGGACTAAGAAAAGATCGCTTCTTACTGCACACACTCGTATTCACGGTCAGTCCAAATTGGGTCAATACCAGAACACCGACTGTTGTAACTAATGATTTCCATTAATTGCTTCCCATGTGTGTGCGCGCCTGCTTCTCTGGTTTGGCACAAGATGATTTAGGCTAATCAAACGGTGGAAAATGGAAGATTTTTGCTGGCATTCATTCTATGGAGCCTATTGGGAGTTATGTTTTGTTCACATACCGTTTAGTATCCGATCTAATGAGATAGTAGTCACCACCGAATGAAATTCGAGAATGATGGATACGTCGTCTCTTTTAACGGGCCATCGGCGATTTGGCGGTCCATAACATGGTCACTTAATGGGGAAATTAGTATTGTCTGAGAACTTCCGTTGAAATATCAATACCTTGGATCGTTAAGAAATTTTTTTTAACTCAAGAAGATCGCCTTTAATTAAATACCAATTTAGTGCCTGTGGTGTATTTGAGATATGTTCTGTATGGTTGCAAAAAATATAGCTGTTTATTGGGTCTATTTCAGATCGGTCTTTACTATTTGATTATTTTTCGTAAAATTATATAAAAATGTGAAATTATATGAAATATTGATTCGATTTTACGTTGCACACTATTTAAGAGTTTGCCAAATCAAACTAATAGGAAAAATCTATAAAACTGCCGTCCACCCAACTATGATGTATGGATCTGAATGTTGGGCTCTCAAAAAGACGCACAAACAAAGGATTCACACAAAAGAGTTAAATGCTTAGGAGGTGGAATCAAACGTTAGGACAGAATACAAAACAAAAGAGTCATAGGCAGCTTTGAGGTCGCCCCAATTGTGGACAAACTGCCGGAAAGCAGACTAAGGCTGTATGGGCATATCATGAGACGACTGCAGGATCACATGGTATGAAATACCTTCAGATCGAAAAGCTGCCCAGATAACAAGAAAGACGAAAAGTAACATGAATGACGAGAGTCCTACGAGACATGAGCACTGCAAATTTGGAAGAGAACACCACCCAGAACTGAAGGGAATGGAGATTACGTACTAAGAAAGCCAACTCCATGTGAAATCGGACTAAAGGTTAATGAAAAGAAGAAGACTATTTGAGAATCCTCATCTCTAAGTTTAACAAGAAGTCATATTTTGTTAAGTATGAAATGAATATCTACCAATTTCAATAGTTTAAAAGACATGAACTAATACTTGAATTATTGTAAAAATTGCTTTAATTTGATGTTCACTGTCTGTAAACGAGTATTTTTATGATTATTTTTCAATAGATGTTTTTTATTAGAAAATTATTATTTGTTTTTATTTTGGTTTTAGATAAAATTATAAAAAACAAATCGTATTTAATTGTTCTCACATTTACTGACTTGGCCGTCATTTGGCGATGGACCAGTTGATAAACGTGTTTATGACTAATTTAAGTCTTTAACCTTTTAATTCCGGCCAGACATGTGCATACTCGTATATCAGATNTATTTGTTTTTATTTTGGTTTTAGATAAAATTATAAAAAACAAATCGTATTTAATTGTTCTCACATTTACTGACTTGGCCGTCATTTGGCGATGGACCAGTTGATAAACGTGTTTATGACTAATTTAAGTCTTTAACCTTTTAATTCCGGCCAGACATGTGCATACTCGTTTATCAGATTGATTGTGACGCTCCCGTTAAAGTCTTTAAATAAATTTGCTTTTGGCGATATACACGTAAATATAATCCCTGGTAAACTGGATTGATTACAATCACGTTAAAGAAAGATCCGCAGCGAGATGAAGAGCGCAAAAGAAATTGTGTGTGCACTTCCGAATCGAGTTTCCATTCTTGTCAATTTGGTATCGTGCTGGTTGCGATTAAAAAGATGATGTTGATGATTGGTTATGGAAATTAGACGAGACTAACGTGGACAGTGTCTATTTAATTAATAATAATAAAATAGTGACGACTATAAGCAGTGATTATGATGCTCCCGTGTTTTTAAAATAAACTATGGGTGGATGAGGGGGAACTTTTATTGGCTGAGAAAGAGAAAGATTATTGGATGCATCTGATGCTGATTGAGATGACCGGATGGAGAGGTGTTGACCATGTATCAAGTTCAGACGATTAAAAAGCCCTTGACTCTTCTTCCCCTGCTGCTGCAGCACTCTGCCAACTACCTGTCCAGGCCCCACGTAAATGGTTGTTTTAATAGCCATGAAGAGAGTCGCAGATCAAGTTTTTTTTCCAAACATCTCGAGAAGATCATATTTGTGTTTTCTATGCGGATCGACGGCAGCAGCAGCTCTTCATTGAAACGCGCCGAAGATGCGTTGGAGACGATCACCGTCATCAAAAGCAACACTACTTTCACTGATTTTTATGAAAAATGTTTGTTTAAACAATTCCATCCGGACATTTGCATAATTTTCAAGATCAACGTCGACATTTCACCGAATTATTGAATATTTTTACTCATCGAAAATGGATATGGACAGTTTTATTGTTTTTTCTAATTTTCTAATGTCACGACTGCAGTTAATTAATTCAGTTCCAGGATGATGATATCAGAGGTAAGCGCAAGGCCAATGGCTCTACACTGGAGAAAAAATAATATTGCTATATGGCAAATATTTTCATATCATAAAAGTATTTGTATCGAATCAAATTCAACTGTGTACCTATCCACGCTCAGGTATAATTGAAAGCGGGAAAAACTGTATAAAACTACAAAGTGCTATTAAATTTTAAGGTGGGTAGAAAAGTTGCAATTGATTTCTTAAAGATGTTCGTAATTTGCATCAAACTTTTAAACAACGTGTGGGAAAAATGGACACAATTAAACTCGAGTAGAGATAATAGATACGAGTGTTTAATTATGTGTTTTTCCAAGAAGTTTTTTTACAAGATTTTATACAATTTTATAAATTAAGGTCGAAATACATACAATTAAGGGAAGTACTTGTCAAGCGAATAGAACAACTATAATGACACTATTACTAAACAAAAAGTTCTTTTTTATTACTCGTAGTTTAAACATGTGATGGTTTAGATTATATTTTCAATAAAATGGTTTATTTATAATATTATATAAAAAGTAGCAGATTAATTTGAAACAAAACATTTTTACAAGTTTTTTTTTATTTAAGTTTCCTACTTTTTCGTTATTTAATCAATTGTTTTTATGGTTTCCGAGTTGAAAACGGATTTCAATAAATTAATTTTTAAATTTAAAATTAAATATCAAGTTGTTTAAACCAAAATACACAATGGAATGATCAAGTAAATTGTTTAGAAGTGAATTATTGTGCGGAAATTGTGTTGAGCTGAAGAAAAATAACAAAATTATGAAAATTTCAATTATTAAAAATGTTTCAGTTTTGAAGATATAAGTGTTTTAATCAAGTTGATGTATTGTTTTGGCGTAAAAATTTTTTTCAAAAGCCTGGACCATTTATAATTAATTAATTTGTTCTTCCAAGTAAAATAATAAATAATAAGAAGAATGTGTTAAACTAGTGTCCATTCTTTGTTTTTATTACCAAAAGTAAAGTAATATAGCCTAAAAATAAAGATATTATTTGAAATAATCAATAATAATACCAATTCGTTCCTTTATTAGAAGTAAAGGAATGATTTTACAGTGTATATTGTTGTTGTAGACTCGGGGAACAAAGAATGAGAATTTACTGAAACGAACTGCTGGAATTGAAGGGGAAATTTATGAAATCTATATATTTCACTCAATAAAGACAACTAATTTTACAGTTTTTCCTGCACATGAAAATTTTTAATGTTTTAACACTAGTTAATTTTTTTTTTTATTTTGACTTTTTTTTAAATTAATCAAAGAATATAAAAAAATTAGTTATTCAATAATTTGTTGCCATTTTAAACAGAATTCTAGTGAGCAGTGTTGAAAATTAACGCATTTGTGTTGTAATTTTCTTAATATCATAGCATAAACTTACTTTACATCTCTTAACAGTTTTCATAAGAACTAAACATTTAAAAATACAATGCAGTAAATTTGGTCTTCATATTTATAAATTAAAAAGAAATTCATGGCAATGTATTTTTCTAATATTTCAAAATTTAAATACCATAAATAATATTTTGTTATTTCCCTGACTTGATCGAACTTTCCAAGCCGCCTTTAAACCTCGCTGCGGAATAAGTCCATTGAGTGTTGCACAGTATCTGTTGAGCCGTTGTCGAGTTGTGGTCGCTCGTGGAGAGTCAGACGTCTGACTGCTGGTTTATAAAGAGAGTTGAATTAGAGTCGTTCCGTGCTGATACTATTTGATTTTTGATAAGGGGTTTTTCGTGGATATCGTGGTGATCGATACGACGGTGTTGTTGTGCTTAATTAAAGTAGTCCAGTTTATGGTCACAATATTTGATTTAGAGTGGATTGTGCTGATTAAAAGTGTGCATGGGGCCAATTAAATTGGCAAATGGTGGTGATTATTTCGCCATTCAAATGGTGGTCCGGTGAAAGAGAAAAATAATAAGTATAGCCAATGATGATGGGTCTATTATACAGTGCTGTGTACTAGAGCAAAAATTTAGGTGGTTGTTATTTTTTTCGGTTTTTTTAATATTGTGTGTTTGTGTGCTGTATTCTGAAATACACGAAATATATTAAAGTACGTAATAGTGATGTGTTTTGTGGAGATTTGATTTCATCATTACTCATCGTGTGTGAATCCGTTTCAAGGGTGAATTGAAAACGATCGCGGTTAAATAATGATGACGAAAAAGCCGGGACCGCCCGTTCCTCCCCGGCCCAGTGCCGCCATTGTGGCGAACGCCCTGGCCAAATCCAGGGAGAATTCTCCAATTCCGGGGATGACACCGGGCAGAACGGTGGTCTACAAATCACCCCCTCCGCCCGTTCCTCCAGTGGCGAAAACCTCGATCAGTGTCACCGAGTGCAGCAATAACAAGATCATTATAACCAACGGAAATTCCCAGAACGGCAACTCTTCGCAGAAATCGATCGAGATTGTGATTAATAACAATAATAATAGCAGTAGCATTAATGGGAAAGACGAGAATCTAAATTTAAAACCGATCCAGATTGAAACGTATACCAAGTCACCTTCGATGACAAGATCCAAACGGTTTGATCAAAGATCGGCCGAGGATCAGCAGCAGCATTCAGAAAAGGTTGTATTACAGCAAATTGAAACTCGGAACCAGTTCACCAAGAATGACTTGGTGTCATCAAATACAAATGGCGTGATCGCGACGACGACAAACGGGAATAATTATCGGGGGGACAGGTTCAGGAATTATATGATGAACAACCAGATCGAAGATCACAATTTTCTAGACTATGAGCACGATATTGCGAAAGTGCACCGCAATCAGGAGAATAACGATGGCACTAATAGGTCAGGCAAAAAGATGATCCTCAGTAATGATCGCGAGGATTCACTAGAATTTCCTTCGTTCAACTATCAGACGGATGATATTATTAACAATAATGATTATGGACTAATGGAGAATAATAGGAATGACAGTGTGATTATCGTGAGCAATGGGGCGATCTTGAAAGATGATCATCTGCAGAACCGCAATCTGATCGAAATTAAAACCGTTCAAGTGCAGGAGAATATGCGTAATTATTACGGCAATCAGTTGTTGGATTCAGATTGCGAGGTTGGCAATAATAACAACAGCAATAAGAAGAAGAGGAGCACCTTTCTGGTAACCTCCTCCTCCTCGGCATCATCAGAATCATCATCGTCAGTATCATCATTATGTAATAACAATGATGAGAGGAAATTATTTACCGAAATAATAATTAGCAATGGCTGTGGTGGTGGCGGTGTTGCCGATGGAGCTGAAACGCCATCGGCGGACTCTTCAGACGTAATTGGAAATGCTAATATCCAGAACGGAAGTGCCTTTGGGAACAGTAAAAGTACCGGCAGTCATGGAGGCAGCAGCAACAACAAGCATTACATCTCAGTGAGAACGCCAAGTCCACCACCGGGAATAATTCGGCCGGAACCTGAAGGTGGCGAAACAATAAACGATAAGATCGTGGATGATTTGCCTACACGAAGTAATCCACAGAGTAAGACTCCGGGCAATAAGAAGATAGATCGGATCCCCACGGAGAGAAAGGTGGCGTTCCACGAGATGCTGATCTCAGAACTGACGGCCATGCACAAGAGCGACAAATTGGAGGAAGCAACGGAATTGATGATGCCTAAAGTGCAGCCGCGTAAGAAACGTTATCCATCGGACAGATCGTCAGAGTGTTCTCCGAATGGCACACAACGGTCCAGAATCCGCACCTCAGATTGGATAGAGGTGGGGGATAATGGAAAGGAGGTGGTCTTTTCCAGTTGCCAGATCAGTTTAGAGGACTCGGGCATGGAGGATGAGGAACGGCTCGACGATATTTCATCGGGAGTAGGCGACTCGTGGGATAGTGCAAAAGACAACGAAGAACGGTATTTACAAATCTCTCTCTTATCCAATTTCTCTTATCTCATTTAGTTGCGAATTTTCAAATAAAAATCAATTAGACGAGCTATAATTATTATTACCAGATTGCATAAGAGAATTTCTCATAGTGGTACTGGATTTTCCAAATAGATCCACTACACAGATAGATTGATAACTGAACAATGAAAGTGGTATTGAGACATTTCTTCTCGTTGTGGTGGTTGTCTCTCTAATAGGTCCGAATTCTCAGTCCCCTAAGTAGTTGAGTAAAGTATAGTGGTTGGATGGAAGCTGGTTTGGTTATATCATTTGACTGAAAATGATCATTAACCAGTCATTCAAATGGGATTTACAAGATCCAATGTATCCGCTGCCAACGATTCGGCCATTAGCAACGCATTGCTGAATTTCCTGCAGTTGTGTAGCCTGATCCAATTGAGTGATATAATATCATCTATGATGGTGGGTTGCAGTGAGTCTTGTTTAACTTACTAATTGATTGAGATGATCATTATTGCTTATCTCGGTTATTATATGGGAAAGGCGTAATCATTACTGGAACTATTGTAACTAATCGAAAATTAATTTTAATTAGTTTTGGAATGGTTACAACTTACAAGTTAATGAGTATAATTTTCTATATAAGGTCAAATAAGGTTTATCAATCAGTTGAAGCCTTGCAGTAATTGCTACTTTAAACTAAGTATAGTTTGCTATTTTTAAAGCCTAATTACATTTGTTTAATTGGTGACCAGATACTATAAATTTTAGCCATCAAGGTTCTAAAGTGTTCCAGTTGGTAACTGCCTATTGTTATTACTCTACGCATTATATTTTAAATATTTTATCAGTTTAATTTGTTTCCCTCAAGGTTTATTACATATGTTTCATCCAAATACAGATAATAAAACGTTAATTATTATAATTTTTCTTTCCTGGTTAAGCCTTGAAAGTCTCCAAATTCTAAAGAGGTTTTAAAAAGGTTTGTTTTTCATTAAAAATGGTCAACATAAGGCCTGTCCGACTTTAAGATTAATGGTGTTAGATTAGCTGATAACAGTTTTCGATTTAATTATAGCTGATTTAGAATATTGATATCATATTTTTTATTAACTGTTATATTCTAATTGGTAGAATTGTGGCTCTTTTCCATATAATATTTATTATTAAATATTAACATTTCAGTTATTTAGATCATTAATTCAATATGTATAATAACTGGAGATCATTAAAAAGAACTAATTAAAGCAAAGAATGTTTATGTTAATAAATCGTTGGTTTAACTTATTAAAATCCGTATTCATAGTTTCTTATGGAAGTATGATTGTATCAATTTGACTTTTATAAATAATATGAACTAAGAGACCTCTAAAATTCCACAAACCGTCTTAAAGAACTTGAAACTGGGTGAGGTGCTTATGAACAATTTGGAGGTCAAATGACTTGTTATTAAATTGTTTTACAAATATTTTTGTTTGTCTTGTCTTGAAGTGTTATATTTCGTTGCAATTTTTCGGCCCGGTTACCGAAAGAGTTGAGACTTAAATTATTCTCTGGAAATTTCTATGGGAATGCTATTTCTGTTTGCTGAAATAAGCTCCTATAATTATACCATTTGGTTGTACAATTTTTGCAAATGTTTTTACTTAACATAAGTACGAATTGCAATGTTCAATAATATTGATGATGTAACGCGAAGCCATTTGGGGAATTATACAACAAATTGTTGAACATCACAAAAGGGTGTTTGTTTAACAAAATTCGGGAATGTTGATTAAAGATAATGGGGCAGGTTTTTTTCAACCATATTGAATTTCCAATGTCATCGTCTTTCTATTTGTCAAGGTCGTGCTATAAGATAATAAAGTGACACCTCTGAGTCCCGGATTTCTTTTGTGTTTCTTAAAAATATTCTAATCACTGAAAAGTTGAATGATAATATGGGATTTTTCCCTTTCAATATAAGATTTTATTGAATAGAATTATTTGGCGTGTTTTTTTAAGAAAAGAAGTTCCGGGTAATTTGGCAAAATCTTAGATTACAATAGACAATAAATAAGGAAATGTGTTTTGGAAATGGCAACAGCGGTCTGGTTTGTTAAAATTTTGTATTGAGAAAATTGTCTAGTAATGCCTTTTCTTCAGCATCTGCTGGTTATGCCCCTCTAGCACAGTTACTCTGGAACAACGACGTTCATTTCTACAGATGATAATGATTGAATTGTTATATGCACTTTTGTTTTACAATTTCTTTCTAATTACCGACTGTGCTGACGATTGGAAAGAAAGAGAGAGAGGCTAAACAAACGAGCTCAAATGAATGAATGAATAATGATAATCCAAAAACAAGTACCAGGTGAGAGGGACACAAACAAAATATCGGATTCAAGTGTTAAGTAATAATAATTATAATGCTCTGCTCTGAATTTATATTTATACATATAGTTAGTATAATACAGAATTGATTGGATTGTTGTTTTCTCTCCATCTCCCAGCAAAATGTGGGCAGAAAGTAATGGCGTGGTATATCATCATCTCGCTGTTGTTGTAGCTAAGCTACCCAGTTTTTCCGTTTTTATTGTACTAAACATAATTAGAAACCGGAAGATATGTACCTTTTGATTGCTTGTAGTGGAAACTGTATGTAAAACATTGAACCAATCTGGGTGCAAAAAATGTACAAACTGCGTGTGCTCGAGAAGTGTTTCTTGGTATACGAGTATTCATTGTTGTTATAATTAATCAAATCAATAGAAAACGGTGTTTGTTTTTCCAAACACTTTTCCCCATACCATTAAATGCCGCAGTTGTTGTTGTTACCTAAGAAACTTGATACTTAACGCCAACTATACATTTATAATCGGGGAAAATAGTGGCTTTTAGAATACAGTATTATTAAAATGTAAGGGAAGATTATACTAGAGATATTCCGTAAATCCTATCTGTAATAACTAATTAGGAGTAAAAATATAGTAATTAAAATTTTACCAAGAAACACAATAAAAATATAATTAAATATTGTAATTTAATAGTTATTTATACAACAAGGTCGATAAGGCATTATTAAACACGCGTTTTAAACCACGAGCAAAGTGAGTACCTTAATGAAGGCCTGAGTGTTTAATAATGCTTATTGACCGTGTTTTTTTACAAAGTTTTATGCATTTTTAATGAATTAACCCATCTTAAAAAATCTTCAAATTTTTGAAAAAATATGTCTTGCTCTGTTATACACACTACCTGTTGGCTTTTGTTGCTTATGAAATATACCGATCGTAATGTGAAAAAAAACAGAAATGTATTTGAATAAATTCAAATAAACCAGTGTAACAGTTTCGCAATATTGTTAAATTTAAATTTCATGAATTTGAAGAAATTTATTATTATTCGCTTCACATTTCTCCGGTACAAATTCTAATATTTTGATAATAGTTTTCAATGATGTTCATGTTCCTATTTCATAATAAAATGTTGATTCGGAACAGAATTTTTAAATATAAAAATCCATAATTGTCTGAGAATGTCGGATAATGTTTGTCAATATTTAACAGTAAAACCTCCAGTATCAAAGAAACTTTCATGTTTATACAGGTCACACTATAATAACAATAAAATAACACTAGTGTTTAAAGAATTCTTTAAAGCACTTGTGCTATAAAACGACTTTGACAGAGCAATTTTGAGTGTCATAATATCAATTTTAAGCAAGTTCCAAATTCATAAAGTTAACCTAGAATAAATAATTTAATAACGGAAAATGTCGTCTTCAAAGTTAATTTAATTTTAAATATGCGATTTAAAAGATGTGTAATCCAGATCTTTAAGATGTACAATATTATCAATAAAAAATTATAACTTTCTGATCTTCTAAGAAATATTAATTCTAATACCTCAAACGTTTAAACCAAACAGCATACTTATAATTTTTACAATATTCTCTAATTATAAAAATATCAAATGCAACTGTCCCAGTCAATTATTGAAATTAATTGGGACTCTCACATTTTATATTGACTGTAATTGGAATGTTTTGATAACAGAAATATGGCATGGAGTATAATAATGGTATTTATTTGTTCCATAGTATTATGATTATTGAAATAAGATGATGGATTTGGATGATTTTAATGTAGATTAAGAGAGAAAGAGAAGACATGTGAGGTTTTAAATAAGATGAAAGCAAGTACGAAGAGAGTTTATTTATGAGCCCATTGATTTAAACTTCTTCGATACAGTCTGCTAGTTTATGTAATCTTTATACAAGACATCGAGTACTGGTTGATTATGCAAGTCTAATTATGAAAATTATTAAGAGCTGATGTGTGTAATTCTCGGCTCTTCCGATTCGATCCCAAACTAATCCACACCAATCACCATATATACAAAAAGAAATGATGGTGAATTCCTTTTCTAAACAAAACAAACACCTTATCGGTCTGTGATCGGTTTAGGTGACTGGTATCTCAAATGGCGCCTCGCCAATTTTGCTACCGACTTGATTTAGTGAAAGTAATTTCTTCCAAACAAAAAAAATCTCCATTTCGCAATTAGTGACTCTATGATCTATAATTATTTTAATCTCTGTTCCAGGATCAGTATGTCTTTACCGGGACTGCCTCCGTTGCCAAAGAGTTTAAGTGGGTTCGAGCTGCAGGCTGCCCAACAATTGCAGTTGAACCAGTTCAATTTGAATACAATCAACGAGCAGAGTTCGCAACAGCAGCAGCAGATACACACGCCGTCGTCCCAGACGAACCCAGTTCCGTCTCGTAAGACCACTTTAGACACCCAGCTGGCGATCCTCAGACGAGAAATGGTGAGTTACATTATATGGAAATTTATTGCCAGCTCTTTTTGGCCTAAAATCTGCATAATTTCGCCACAAATAAAGTTCGATCGATAAATTTCACTTTTAATTTGCATCAAAAGAGATCCTCTTTCCACTAATGGGGTCCGCCTTCTCTCTAATCTCTTATCATTTCTAAATTGATGAGGCTTCTTTTCATATGGCCCCGCGCGCTCGGGGTTAGGATGGTGGTTAAATAATGGCACATTCAAGTTTTTCAACGATGGTGGTGGATGGTAAAGACAGGCAGGCGGCTTTTACCAACTGGTAATTCTGTTTTGACGTAAGCCGACAAGCTATTAACATATTTGTCACGAATTTCAAATCGACCACACAATAAATGCTCAACCTGACTGACTGATGATGCCACGCTAAAATATGGTTTCTGCAAAATTTATAGGTGTGTTTTACTGTTGTTTGGAATAAAAATAAAGAGAAGCGAGAAAAGAATCCTACCGAAAGAAGAAACTGGATGAAGCCAAAGTAAGCAAAATTCTACAGAATAAGAATTCCCGTTTTAGTCGCTCAGGTGAATCATCACAATTAGCATTTTGAATGTAAATAGTTCGAGGTTGTTGATTCTTTTTGGTAGCTATAGAGGTGACATTGGAAGTGACTCATGAAAAATGCGTATTTTTCCAGAGACTTGTTAGTAATTACTGTTTTGTAATTCCTCAAAATTTGAATTTTATCTAAGACTTCATTTCTGAACAAGATAATTTTTTGCACCGACTTTTATTTGTAATTAAACAAATTTCTCATTTTATTTCTTTTCACCAACTTTCTGGCTTGATAAAAGAAATTATGACCATGTTCAGTTTAATTCGCACACAAATAGAAGAAATGCGAAAACAAGCAGCAAAGGAAATGTTATTGGTGAACCGAACAGCATTAGGTTAAATCATAAATATATGAGTTCGTACTTCCCATAACGCAATAAAATTGCAATTAAACACAAATTTGCACATGTTTTCGCCATGTAAGACCAGCAAAATTTATCGAGTGCAATTATCTGTGCAAATTCAGTTTTAATACACTTTCAAGTGTATTATGAAGTAGTTCACACAATCTGCGTTTTGATAGAGGCATTAGCGAGATACGGTTTATCGGTGTTTTATGGCTATAAAACATGGGCAATTTTTTTCTTCTTACCATCGCAATTACTGTTTAAAACGATTCAGATGTAATAAAAATCAATTGTTGTGTGTGAGCTCAAGGTTTTTTTCTTCACTCTCTCGCGATCAGTTTTTCCTAGTACATAGGTTTTTTAGTCATCGCACATGGCAAATATTAACATAATGTTAGGATGATTATATCTGTAATTGATTATGGTTTACCTGAACCAGGAACTTGATTGAATGTGCGCGCGATTTACAGACACTGCATGAGGAATTCGCCAAGTGACAGGCCGCACAATTGTGCCAATCGCAAGACTGATGATGTATACTTAAAAGATTGGCAAAAAAATAGGCGGGATGATTATTTGTTAGGACAGAGAGAAAAAACACCAACAAAATATTTTGCCGGAAAATGGCAAAAACTTTCACACATTAACCATTATTATTTTGATATTATTAAATTTAATTGCTTTGAAAATGTAATTAAGAAGAAACCTGGTAAGCACCACCACCAGCACCCACATACAAGATTGTTATTTGGTGGACGAACATGATTTATGGAACCGAGGTACAATGCGGTACATTTCAATGGGTCAGACTGATCTCTCAGATTTCAATTATGGTGTTGAATTTAAGAAAAGGTGTATATGGTCAAGTCGTTTCTTTCAATTGTATCTCTGCTCGGCGAATGGCTATGAGCGAAGACTAATGAAAATGCCCCCGGGAAGGACAAAACGTTTCGTGTGTATCAAATTCTTTCTTCGTGTGAAAAGACCTTGTACTAATTGCTTGACCTCGTCAAAAATTAATTATTAAGCTATGTGTTGGGAGAATTCCCAGCAGCACCAATAAATGAACCATTTCTTGATGTGATGAGACGTTAATGCAAGTTATTTATTGCCATTTTATTGCACAAGAATTTTTGCAGTTAGGTATTTTGCTATCTGGTTGATATGGCGGGTTTTCCACTCAGTCCAGTTAGACTCGGTTAGGCTTTGAGATGCTTACTTATGGAGATGACAGAATACATGAATTTGAAATGTGTTATGAAGAAGTGGAATGGTTCAAAGTCAGTTTTTGAAGTTAGCTATGTAAGACAAAGGAATATTGGTTTTTGCATAGTTATGGTTTCTGGAATGTGTATTTTTAGAATTTTTCCAAGGTGGAGAATGTTTTCGTTTTTGTCGCTTATTTAGTGTGATATGCTTTGTGTCAATTGTGGAGGAGTTTCTTTACGTAAAACTGATATGAGAACAAAAGCTAAGAAATCTCTTATCTTTCATTAGAAAATGGGAAGCATTCAAAACTGTTCACAAATACTACTCGTAAAAAATTCTCCGAATAATTGCAAGTTATTAGAAATTTATAATCTTAGTCTTCGTTATTGACTTTAGATCTAAGAAGATGAATAACTTGTATTCCTCTCTATTTCAAATGTTCAGGTTTTGTTTCAATATAAAATACATATTATGGAATATTATAATTGCAATACCATATTGTACGAAATTTGTAATTCAAATTCAATGCAACCATTTCTGGTGGTTGCAAAAAAGGTAATTTTGTTGTACTAACTAATAATTGATCAATTAAGAACAGTCTGGGGGCTCGTGATTGAGGCATAATATAATATGTATAGTAAGTGGCATGACACCGCACTGCCGCCAATAAAATAATTGGATTATAATTCTAGGGAATGTGACTAAGTTAATTATATGGTGCCGCCTTTCCCATACAGATAGCTAGAGAGAGAGGGGGAGAGATAGAGATTGTCGGGTTCGGGTGGGCATTGTTATTCTTAGCGTTACCCAAGTGTCTGAGTGACACTTGCACGAAACTTATATAAAGTAGTGGGTTTTTGCTTATTTTTCGCGCAATTTCCAATTTGAATAGAGGGGACTTTGCCTGATTCTGAAATTTCGACAATCGCTCGCCTTTAATTTTTAAACAAAGCATGAATTTCGGATACTTTTTGCACAACCACCCCCCCTTGTTGTCCAGTCCGAAGTTGTTTCTATTATTATTGGCGTGTTCAACGACTACGTAATGATCGTGAAAACGAAAATTTAATTGCCGGTTTCATGGACCGTGAATAAGCGCGAATTAGAATTGGGAGGTGCGCTAAAATAAATCAGAATAGATCACTAGAAAGGTTGTAAACAATAGCCGGGAGTTGAGAGTTTTAATTCGGACTCTGGCCTGGTCAATGACATTTTCAGTGGCAGTGCTTTGATGTGTGTTTTTGTTTTGTTTAAAGTCCACTGATTCTAAATAGAGATAAATTTCGCAATTTTCTTTTGTTGCTGCCTGAAGTGACATTAACAGAACACAGAGCCGAAAAGGTCAACAAACTGAGACCAGCCCTTAATCGGATACTATACATTTCGTTGTTTTGCTTCGAGTTTTTAGATGAGCCTCGTTAAGAGCCCATCATTAAGGTTCTTAATTCCATGCTCTTTTCCTTGGTTTGGTCAGCCAACCATTACCAGACGCTCAAAGGTTTATTGCTTTTTGCTATGCAAGAACAGCCAGCAGAACACCAGAATTCTGTGATTTTGTAATTATTTTATTATTATATTTTATGTCCATCGGAGCACGATGTTATTAAAAAACACGTAAAAGAAATTGGAAGAAAAGAATGGAAAGAATTGAAATGTCATAGTTGGGGCCTATGCTGCTGCTGCTGTTATTGCTGGTTGGTGGAAGGAACAATGGCAGGTTACAATGACAAGACACGATCTAAACCTAATAGCTGGAATGACAACAAAGCAATAGAACGAAGAAAAAAACAGTACGAGGAAAATAGAATTGTTTACGATCACCTTATGATTGGAGGGCAAGAAAAAGTTCTATGCTTTTTTCCCGGATAGTTCTAATTCGTGACCAGGTAATATGGTCATTTCTATAGACAGAGAATAACAAGTGGCTCTTAAGACTGAATGGAATTGTCTTGCTCAAGGTTGTAAATTCTCTCTTGAGGGGAGACGGATTTGTAATTCAAATCAGTTCTGGTCGAAGGCTTTTTCAAGCTCAGCTCTCAGTGCTTGACTTCAGCAGAGGAGGAGGAGATTCTTGGATGACTGGCTTGGATTATTATCACATGCGAATTTTAGCAGGTCTCTATGAATGGTCGGGATGGGGTTGAGTGGCTTTGTTTTTTCTCCTCTATTTTTTGCTATCTGTTGTAGATTGCCAATTGGATCGTCACGTTTCCGCCGCTCCTTTTGATTTCGCAATTATACGCGGTAATTTGCGGACAAAAAGGAATGGCAATTCGAGTGGGTGAACCAGCACTAGCAATAACAGTATGGATTAGTCCAGCAGCGAAGTAATCAATCAATCCACTTCTGCTGAGCTATTCAGTATTGATCATCCACCGAATGGATGGAGAGGTGTTATTGTCTGCCGACCGACGACGACGGGGGCTTTTTATTCGAATAAGGTCAGCCGGTCAGAACGGAACGTAGCCAAGTGGGATTAGCATTAGATTATTTGATCATCAAAAGAGTAGAATGGATTCTCCTGGGGGCAAGAACAGGTGGAAATAAAATATACGCAGATTACAGTTACACTTGATAACGTCTAGCCACTTCAACTAGTTTCTGCGGTCAACACAGGGTGATCTAGACGACTAAAAGAATGTTGAATTATTATTCCCTCATATTCAAATTCATTTTATTAGAGAGATAAATCTAATAGTTATAACCAATTCATATTTTTATTGTGTTGAAATTTATTATAATTTAAACGACAGTGCGAACATTTTTCAGTTGTTTTAAGTAATATAATTTCTAAAAATAAGGCATAATTTTCCATTTTGCAAGCTTATTTATCTGTTATTCATTGTGATTATTATAATTGTTTACAATCGTGGTGCTATTCAAAAGATTAAATATCAGTTTAATTAATTGCTCTTGTGTAATACTTGTTTTAATAAAGTCATCTTGTTATTTGTTTTATTTTTTGTCATTTTGTATCTGAATTATTTATTATTTAATTATTTCTTGACCTCTACTTTTATTTATTGTTTTGTAAGTTTTTCTCACCTTTTTATAAACCATTATCATAGGCATGTGAATTGCTGACTGAGCCATGTACTATTTTATTGCTTGGAATTACTAATCTTTCTCGGTGAATTGCGAAAATGTCTGATTATTAATTCCGCAATTTCTTGGTTATTAAAACACAATTGTTTAAGTCTACAATGACTTTTAAATAAAATAAATATTGTTCATAATATTTCCCCAATCTGAGAAATTTGATTTATATAACTAATTTCATTTAATGTTTTTTAATTGTATAAATTAAAGTAATTTAATTCAATTTATAAAATTTTCTCGTAATAACTTTGAATAAGTAAATGATTTGTTAGTTGGGGATTTTTTGTAGAATTTGTTTGTCACCCTGTACCTGAATTATGCATCATCTGATTATCGGTTTAATCCGAGTCATCAGGTCGTGCAATTTATAGCCTCTATCCGTTTGACTGTTATGTAAATGCATAGACTGGTAGCGTGCCTTACGCATTAAGACCGCTCTTTGGTAGGTTAGTGTTAAACAGAAGTAACTAGAGAAGAAGTTTGAAAGATCTCTCTGGGTAATGGAATCCCAATTATCTGTGAGACCGCTGTAATAGATTTACGTGTCAATCACGTTAGTGGTTCGTCCATATAAGACTTGTGTGCATTTGATGCAATTACTGCCGTCGAGTTTACAGTTTTCAGTTTATACCCAGGTGTTGGTTTAATATTTTCCGAATTATGGCCGGTGACCCAAATTGGCAGAACTTGGCTTGGAATGGAAATAATAGTGCCATAAAAATCGAATAGAATTTTTAATCGGACTCATGTGCGATGGTGCTGGGTTTTTGTTGGGCTTCTTATGCTGATGGCCAGCCAGGCCTAAGCCAAGAAGAGTACCTAGGCCGTGTGCAAGCGTACTTGAATTTGGGTCGTTCAAGGTGGATCTAGGTCTCTATAATATTTAAATTTGGATAATGAGTCTGAGCTTGTCTTATTAAAATAAAAGCTCGAAATTGCCCGAGAAAATTGTAATTGTTAATTTAACTTGCAGAGTATCATACGAATGGCTGTTCTCACATAAATTTAAGAGTTATTGAAAAAAGGTTGGCTGACTGCAATGCTTGTCTGTTGTATCGCGTGGAAAATCGTACTTTTGGTCTGATTTGTTTGTTGAAATGAACGGAATTAAAAAGAGAAGAGGCCATCTCTAGGTACATCTGTCGGTTCAAGACCTAAAGAATGTTGGAAATTGAATTGTTGGTTGTTTTTTTTTCGGGAGAGACCGTAAAAGAGATCTAGTTTTAACCATGTTAATGAATGGGTCTCTTGTCATTACAAGGTTGTAGTTTGTAAACCCGTTACTAGATTAATCGCATATAAAAACCAACGAAAAAAGTGGTAGGCCCCCGGTATGGTCCAGTCAGCGGTAGCAACGGAAACTGATTGTCATCCAGTTAATCTGTAATTAATCAGTGCTGTTTGTGCTGTTACGAAATCTGAAATCGTGATTGTCTTTAACGAGAGACTTTTCCAAGGCGCGCGCGCATTTCTAAAGCCCGGAATATATGGGCTATGGGAACTTGGTTAGACTTTCTTATGGTGGATTTGGTCCAATATCGATTAATAAACTCATATAGTAATCATGCAAATTATGCGCCACTGACCCCGAAATAACCAAAGGCCTTCATTCATAATTCGAATCTGCCACAGCAATAATTCTTATGACCGGCATTTGCTTACGTAGTCTCTTGCGCTTAATTGGATAACGTTACCTAATCCACCATGATATTATTCAGAATGTAGAACGCTCATCATTTTATTCGCTTATCTTTTTCTGCGGTCTTCCGCCGCGCAAAGGTGATTTCAGCGGGTCTAAGAGGCTGGCAATATTTGCCGTTGGTTCTATTGGTTTACAAAAAAATGTAGCGTGTGTGCTATTTTTGCAACAAATTGATCAATAAATTGCTTGTTTTATTTGTTATTTGGTCTTTTTTATTGCTTCTGTTTACTTTTTGGGTACTTGGTGTAAGAGTTTAAAGAGATTCTTTTTGTCACTAGTTCTTTAACATTGATTAGGTTTACTATATCGTAATTTATTTCAAACATTGTTTAAGTAAAAATGGCGTATAATAAGAATCGCCTATTCTTTATTTTACGCATTAAGTTATTTGATATACAGTGGACGCCGCTTATTAGGACTACGGTTAATAGGAACAATCGCTTTATTGGGCCAAAATGGTTAGGA
>JXOV01007570.1:5286-31420 GCA_001014945.1 Clogmia albipunctata | reverse complement strand
GCTCGTGGCTTAAACCAACCCTTGCGTTTAATAATGACTTATCTTATCGACCTTGTTGTATAAATAACTATTAAAGTGCAATTATATAGTTTTTAATTTAAGAGAACATAATAATACGAAGGCTGCTACATATATTTGTGGTCTAATAATGAAAATGCGAATATTTAGCATCAAAAATGGTTTAATAGTTTTTTAAAGTAACCAATAAACCAATTTTCGAAGCACTTTTTCAACTCCGATTGAAACGCCTCCAAAACATGTTTTTAAACGCTTCAACAGCATCTTCTGGTGATGAAAAACTTTGTCCACGCATTTTTTCTTGATGTGCCGGAATAAAATTAAGTCATTGGGTCCCAAGTCTGGCCTGTACGACGGATGACCTATCAATTCGACGTTTTGAAAGGTAAATAAAACCAATCGACACAAGCCTGATTTTGAACGATTAACAAATTGTGAGGGACCCACCAAAAACAAACCTTTTTTTACGGCCAGGTGTTCAACCAATATCAAATGTATGCTTGTGGAAGAAATGCCCAAGGATGCCTATATCTCACGATATGTCACATTCGATCTTGCATTGTCAGTTTATGCACGGCATCAATATTCTTTGGCACAACACGAAATTCGTTCTTGAGCAAACCTCGGCCACGATTGAATTTTTTAAACCAATTTTTCACAGAGCTATAGGAACGTGTTCCATGGCCATACAAAGATTTCAATTCATCAATGTACTCTTGTCGTGATAATCCACGTCGAAGGTCGTGAAAAATTATCGTACGAAATAGTTCACGAGTTAATCCCATTTTTAATTACTTTACTTTTTTCAACTCACTGTAAACAACACAAATGATCGTACGTCAAAACGTTCTGAGTACGATTATGCAATAAAATATCAAACTTTCCAATGGAAATGTCAGATTGCATCTGACAACATTAATTGTTGCCCAGACCACAAATATATACATATATAGTGGCCTATGTATAATCATTTTATTTAATTATCTGTTCGTTTTTCAGATATCTCAAAACCAGGAATCATTATAGAACCATGAAGCGTATTCTAATTAGACACAACTTATCACAAAATCGAGTTCTAAACAACATAGCAGATAATATGCTTTTCATTGATAACTACAAGAAAATTATGTTTGAAGTCATGTTGGATTAATTGATTTTTTGTAAATAAATTACATTTCGTCAATTTGTAATGTTAAAATCATATTTATAGTTAATAAATAATTGTAAAACATAATCATTTTTTAATTAAGGAAAGTATTCGTTGCAAAATGTAAATCAAAAAGACCTGTCTACAATGTATTAAATAGGCAAGTAAAAACAGTCTATCGGCTGGTTTTGTCAAGGATTTTTAAAAAAATACTGGTAATGTTTTCGAGATAAAAAGATTTATAAAGCTTAACTAATAGTCCGAATAATTATATCTTAGGTATTTTTTATCTTTAAATTTCCTAAATGAAGTCGTGGTATAATTGAATCGCTAATTTGAGTAACAGCATAATCTTCATTTTTGTTGAAATAACGTTTTTATAGAAATGCGTATTTAAAGGGTAGATGGTATCTAGTAGATGCATACAAAAAATCCCGCAGGTCTTATAAACTTAAATATACACGATTTTATGGAGAAACGACATATGTTACAGTGTTAATCTTATTCGATCGAATTAAATTTTTAATGGCGTGTGCTTGTGGTGGTTTGCAATTAGTACTTAGTCATTATAAAATGAAAAATGGACGCAGATTCTGGATCAAGCGGACGTAACGTGCCAAAAAGCGGGAAAATTAATTTAAAGGCTTCCATTCAAATTTTACAAGAACCGACATGCCCACGGGATGAAATAGATGATATTACATACGGAGAATAGAATGGTTAATAAAATGACTTAATTTTGTTAACAATAAGTTAAATTTAGCCAAAGTTATAACACTATTTTACTAATAAAATATCATTGTTTTTTTGTTAATAGGAGAAACAGCATATTTCCAGAAAATTCAAATGCCAATAAAATGTTTATTATTAACAAAATAATTTCGAATTTCTTGTCAAAATCGTAATAAGAGTCAATAAAACGAATACCATTAAAAATTAAGATTTAAAATCCCCGTTTCTTATTAAAAATTTCAAATAGAATTTGCTATATTTAAATGGAACCATCAATTTAAACTATTTTTATGCAAATCTCTATTAATTTGTTTATGTTATCCACATTTCTAGGGGTATTATCTTCCCTTGTTCTATTTTAAAATGAAAACCACAGAACTCAGAAACATATAAGTGCAAGTTAACACATAGGTCCAATAAGATCATTTGTGCGTAATGCTAATCCCATCATCAAAAAAATAGTTAATTGGATTGATGTTCAATTGCGATTTCTAAAGTTGTTAAATGAAGCATTTAATTCTTTTCCCGTATCGAAACATACTCTTTTCGATATCCATTTGAATTTCGTAATGTTTTACTTTATTAAAAATTTGAATTTTTATTTCACAAGTGAAAAAAAACAAGCCATAAACTATCCAACAAATTTGTCTCAAAGTCCAAATTTGGTCGCCATTGTTGCCCTTTAACTACACCAAATATTGGTCTTGGCTATGCCATAGGACCATGCCTATATTTCAAATTAATTAATGTTTCCTTTTTTAAAATTTTAATATTTACCGTTTCAACGTCCATTTTCATATAATTTGATTATTTTTGTTCGATTTTGGCACATAAATATCAGAGATAAATCTGCTTAACTGTAATGTAAGTTAATTATAGTAATAGCCATATATTGCTTTAAATAGAATTTTTTTTTACATAAATTAAAGCAAACAAATGTTCCATGTCACAATAAAATAGGCATTTGCCTTATGACCAAGTAGTTAAGAGGAATTCCAAACGTTTACGGTCACTTTTCAAGTTAACATTTCACTTGAAACATTTATGAAACATGTCAATTTTTTAATTTTCCTTGTAAATTATGAAATTTAATGTGAAATTGTTAAAATTGCAGTGCTCATGAGTGGAGTTAAAAAAACGTTGTCCTGCTCGGGTGTAAAGTCCTATTTTTTTACTTGTAGCACAAATAACTATGAGGTTGTGCCATCTCGTTTCTCAACTACACCAAATTACTTCAACTTAATAGGTAAACCAAAAATGCCATAAAGAAATCTGTTATTAGAAATTAAATAGAAAATGGGGAAAATAAACAATTTTCTTTAAAGTGGTTATAAATTTTTAAATTTCAATCATTAAAGTTGAGATACGTGGCCTCTTTATGAAGCCATTGAAATGGTGCAATGAAAAATTAATATTTCCCGCTGCCAAAATTGCAGTTGTGGCCACTTTTCCCATTTTGGGTCGGCTCATTTGGTGGCTTTATTGCGGACATTTCTGCCAGCTGCCGTTGCAGTTCTGTAACTTTCGTGCATTAATTTTTCAAATGGCAAACACACAACCATTTACTGTGAAATAATTCCCCGAAACTTTGGACGGAACTGATTTGCTACTCGACACTCCAACCACACTTCGAATTCACAATAAAAAATAACTGGGTTTAGTTATTCCAATTACTAGCGTTTGCGGTTATCTTCCACAGCTGAAAGTCGGATTAGTCCTTAAATAGGATTAGTGAGGAGTGAATTAGTGGTATGCTAGAGAGTCAGACGATTATCCCTCTAATTTAGATCCAAGTTTTACGAAGGATACTAAAGGGGTTTGTCATTCTAAGAATTAAGGAATTTTAAGGATTTTACCAAATTGTTTTACTTTAATAAAATAGATTTTTATTAAATCTTATTTATCTTATCGTGTATTAAGCATATTATTAATATTGATTAAACAATATAGAACTAAAATTTAATTTTTTTACAAAATTTTGGAAATCATTTATTGGTTTTTTTTATTTCCAAGGTGAAAATTTGTATAGATGATAAGTTTACAGATTTTTTCAATTCAAACATAAAATTTATATGTTTATTATAATAAAAATTATCAGCCTGAAGCCCACGGACTTGATCCTTAACTCGTATGAGTTAATGATAACCCAAAACGGAAAGTCTTAGTACAACATGAACGCAGCCGATTTCCATCTAATGGTAGTTTGATTTAAAAAATAACAAAAATTATAGAAAACCTCAATGGTTATTGTGTGTCGAACAAGTTGTTTTACAGTTGGGAGGGGTCAGCTTTAATATAGTTCTGTTACACTTCTATTCAATTAACATATTAAAAATTGTTTCTGCTCACGTATTTCTTTTCACGAAACGTGTAACAATCTGCAATACGATTTGATAAATTTAAACAAGAAAAACTTTTTCATTAGAGCAAAAACTCGAGCCGACCAGATTCAAGTAATTAGTAATCTTCAATTCTTACAACCGAACATGTGAACGGTTGTCCATTTTACATGAATATAATTTTCTTTTTCAAAAACTCTCTGTTCAAACTTTTATAGATGTTTTTCCAATTTTTCTTTTTTAACAATACTCCTCCGAAGTGGTTTAATCAATTTTAATGAGTGAATTAATATCTGGGTAATATATGGGTTGGTCAACATTCGCTTTTTACACCCTTAAGTGATAAGGGTGAGCCACCTCTAATTTATTTTATTTTTTAATGAAAACAGCGTTATTACTAATGGATTACGATAAAGCCTTGGAAAATACATATACAAAAAATTTCCACCACTACATTTTAAGGGTGAACAAACCCTAATCATTTTTAAACAAAAAAGAGCTTTTTTGAATGAAATACAAAGAGCCATGAAAAATATATATACAAAAAAATTACATCCCTTTCTTTTAAGGATAAACTACACCTATTAATTATTTAAATTTTGGATCTTTTATTATAAATTCAAATTTGGCAGTTATCTATTTACTATAGATGTGGCAGCGGGCATATTTTCACGTAAGAAAAATGATTCATCAAAACCATCAATTTTTTAATTCAAAAATTGTATTTAATTACTAGAAATATGCATAACTATTTCCTACTCATATTTTCTGGTAAATAATGATAAGAGCAAGACGAAGTTTGTGGCTAGTTTTAAGATAAGAAAAAATAAATGAAAAACGAATACTTACATAATGGATTAATTGAATCAATTGGGTTTGAACTTTTTAACCTGGAAATGGACGGCATGTGACCAAGATGCCCCAGAAATCCATAGTGAAAAGGGTTTTATCAAGGGCGGCTACAGGGTCAAGAAAGAAAGGGTGCCCTCGACTAAGATGGGAGGACAATGTTGACCAGGATGCGACTGAGCCGGGAGTTCATGTTTGGAGGGCCGCTGCTATAAACCGGAACTATTGAAAGAAAACTGTAAATTAGGCTTGGTAGGAGTGATGAAATAAAACTGATATATTTAACATTAAAGAGAAATAAAAAGATTTAATATATAATTTTATTTTTATTGATAACATTATCCAAATACAATTATTCTATTTAAAGTCACATAATTGATTTTTTTTAAATTTAATTAGACTCGCCATTTCGTCTTCCTATTTGTATAAATTTTATATAGTTGGGCCCCATATGAAAAAGACCCCTTTTCTTCTTTACATTTTTAAATCTATTTATTTCATACGAATTTCATAATCTAATTAATAATCAATCTTAGTAACCAACCTTCTTCATTCACAGAATTGACAATTTGTATACTGTGACGGGCGCAGATCCAATCACAGTTTTTGCGGCGACTTCTTCAAGGCTTATTCATTCCCTGGTTTTTCTCTTCTTCCCCTCGACTGGGAATGCGTCGAATAAGCATCTTTCATTTTGCAAGGCGCGATGAGCGCTGCTTTAATTGTTATACTTCAGTCTATTCTGAGCCGTAAATAAATTTACATCCAACTGTCCGTCGCGAGTTTAATTTACACGAACACACACACAGAACTTTTGACTGAATTAATTAAACCCTTTTTCAGAACCAATTAAGATTTCTCTTTCATCGGGATATGAGAAAATCGGCGACTGAAAAAGGTAACGTATTCCGGTGAAAATTCTTTCCCGTAAGTATACATTTGTTTCCAAAAAAAATGCCACCTTAAAAGGTCACTTGATTTTAAAATTTAAATTTTGTCCTTAAAATACGTTTTAAACATAACCCTGATGATTTGTCCTCAATAAATGGCACATTCTTGAAATTTCAATTTTTACAAAATTTTAATTAGAAGCATTGATTTGTGTAATGGAATTGATGTCACGTTCAAATATAATTAGAATTCCATTGTTTCTTGTACCGGGTGTACCACTAGTATTTGTTTGATATATAATTTGTTTTTTTCTCTAAAATAACAGTGGTTCTTAAATTTGATATTTTTATCAAAGTCGCTCAACCTTGAATAAGTCGACCGGATTTTACATGACGTCATCAGCCGGGAGAAAAATTACATGAATCCATCTGGTTGATGTTTTTTATTGGTAAAATGAGAACTAGACAGATGTATATTGTTATCCATATTCCATCTTGTTTCGAGTTTAACATTATTTTCTTAAAATTTCAATATTTTTTTACCGAATTGGATGAGAGAATTTTTTCGATTTTTTTTTCACATTTCGGCACAAAATAAGTAATATTCAACTTATTGGACCCAAAAATTATTATCTGAAGCTGTGATAACTACTTATTTAATCACTTAAAAAGATTTTGTTACAAGATTATCGCTAATTTTCTTGCATACAAAATCAAAACAATGAATGATAGCCGGCCGATGACGTTTCACTACTAATGCCACCACAGATCCGTACAACCTTATTGTTAATTGGCGTTGATTTTTATATTAATTATCAACAACATTTTTTTTGTCAAGTGGAAAAATAACACTTGCAGTTTTCACAAACATAGGTAGGTGTTGTCACTGAGAATCTACAAATTCTAAAACAATTTTCAAAACTTTTTGATAAGACTGTTTATCTAATTTCTTTGCTGCAATTTGAATAGGAGTTTGTTGATTTTTATCTTTGGCCGTACTATCAGCTCCACCGTGCAAAAGAAACCTGAGCATAGTGTTATCAAAAAGATCATAATAGAAAAAGAAATAGTGCAATATAGTTTCATTATTGAAACCAATTCTAAAATTAATGTCTGCACCTTTGGAGAGAATCAATTTCATTTCTTCAATTCCTTGAAAGTAAAGTGATTTGTGCAATAATTCACTCCACTCAAGCTCAGTTAAGTTCTGATAAGGATATTCAAATAATAAATAGAAAACTTTTTTACACCTCGATAGTTTAAAATTGTCAAAACTAAGATAATGTTCCCTTTTCTCCAAATAATTCAACACTTCTTTTAAAAGTTCAGTATTTTCATGTACAATCACAGAATTTAATGAATTAATAACCCACCCTACACTATTGTCCTTCTTAATTAGATATTTAAAGAAGTTGGGTTTAAGCTTTCCAATTGCCCCAACAATAGTGTCTTCGTTTATTTTAGCCTGTCTTTTAAAGAGTTCTTCTGTAAGTTCGTACGACTGGATTGCAATAGCCGAATGTAAGGGTGAATCATAACCATTGGCAAAACACGGATTTGCCCCTTTGTCTAGTAAGTATTTTGCAATTTTTTCATTCCCATTCTGACAAGCCACTATTAAGGCACTAGTTTTCGTTGGAGATTCGACTTTGGCTCCATTTTCCACCAGATATTTTACAATTTCAAAATTATCAAATAAAAGGCAAGCAACCATTAAGACACTAAACCCATCTATTATGGCATTTAAATTTGCCCCTTTCTCAACTAGAAACCTGACCAATCTCTTACTCTTCCTAGCACAAGCTTTAAAGAGTAGTTGGCCGTTATTGTAATTTATCATGGCTGGATATTTATCAACTAGGTATTCGCAAACGCTAGGATCACAAAATAGGATAAAACTATTATCTTCTATTAAAGAGAAATCCGGCGTACCTCCATGTTTGAGGAGAAGTTCAATCATTTTAAAATTAGCATTATTTAAAGAGTCAATCAATGAATGAAGAAAAATAATTGGAGCGCCTTTTGCAATTAAATATTGCACAGATTGACAATTGTTACTCAAAACTCCCAAGTGTGCAGCGATTGCTAATTCTGATGGTTCTTTAATGGGATGGTTCTCAATTATATATTTAACTATCTCAGTCTGGTTATAAAAGCAGGCATACCTTAAGAATATTTTATTCTGTTCTTCAATCCCCTTAAAGAGCTGCTTAAACAATTCTATTTCCGAGCAGTTAGTAGATAACACATGACACAGCCAAATTTGCTTACTACCAGCCTCATTTATATAATCATCTATCAAATAATCTTTGAGGATGCATCCACCTTTTTCTAGATTTATTACCAAAAGGTCTTGAATTCTTGGGTATTTACTCTCTTCCATTATATTATTATAAATTTCATTTTCCTTTTGGCTTTTTAAAGTACACTTATCTAACAAATACATGAAGAATTTATTGTTACGATCGCACATTTCCAGATTATGGTGCACATAAGTCCGCCCTTGGACATCCCTGGCTCTCATGGCTAAGGTAAAGTCCTCTTTTGATTTCATATTTTCAAAAGAGCATCGATCTCCGGGACTTTGTTTCAATGGGGAAATGAAAGTCTTAATCCAAGATTTTTGTCTTTTGAAACGTTCTTTCAAATAATTCAAGTCTTCTTTTCGGGACTCATAAGGGTTTAATAGCTTCTTTGGTTTGATGTGATCAAAAATATCTATCAGTTGGTTTTCAACTATAGCCTGTCTATCTATCTGCGTTAAAAACAGATCCAAATAGACGTCACCATGGGCTAAAAAGTTTCGAAGAGGTCTTCCCATCGGAAGAAGGCAATGAAAGTCCATATAGTTTTTCTCTATAACAAGCTCCCTACCTAGTAATCTTAAGATCTCATAACCATCTAAAACTGCCATTTCTATTTCAAATTTATTATCTTTATTCCCACTTAATTCTCTTTCTATCGTTGTGAGTCTTTGTTTAAGTTTTTCTTCTTCTATGTACCTTACTTTTTCCACAACTTCTTTTCTATTTTCTAATTTGATTTTATCCAAAAAGTATTCTACGACTTCATAATTGGGCAAGTTTTCTTTCGTTTTAGATAGAATACTTTCTAATGGATCATCGTATGTGGCTTCATCGTTATTCCAAATAAGAGTTTCATCATTTTTGGGCCACTTGGCTTTAAGGTAAATAGGATCCCCAACCAATTTGTAATCTTTATAGAGTTGGCGCTTTAGAAGCAGATGATTTCTTGTTTCTTCAAACTCTGTTCTCCCTTCTAAATTATCAAATGCATCTAATATTATTTCCAATAACTGTTCTACTTTATAGTCATTACTTTTGTTAACAATTCTTTCTACAAATTTTATTTGATTATATATAATACCTATATTTATCATAGTCAAGTGGGACTTTTCTTCAGTTTCTGGTAATGCACAATTGAACTTTGATAAAGTTTTAATTACTTCCAGAATAGGTTTGATTCGTTTTGATTTAAAGAATTCTTTATTATCTGTTAAATATTTCACTTTTGTTCGTGTTTCTTCAACCCCTAGCCCTTTCACAGTTTTCAACAAATCAATTACAATTTCATTCATTGATTGTGTGTTTAATGATTTGAAATGTTCGCATGCTTTGAAGAATTCTTTTGCCAGCTTATCCAATTCCATATTTGACTGGCCATTATTGTGAGCCAGTGCTGAATTTATTATATTTGTAATCAACTCGATAAACCATTCAATTTTAACATTTTCATTTTGTTTTTTCTCCCAATTATTAATTTCGCATGTGTCAATTTGATTGATTTTTGACAATATTCGCTGAGGATCAGTCTCTGTAATCAACTTACTAATATAAGTTTCCATGATTGACATTTGCTCCTTATTTAATAATTCAAATATTATGATATCCATTTTAACTATACCGATCTTCAGAAGGAAAGCTAAATCAAATTTAGTTACGTCTCCTTCTTTGCTTTGCGCGTGAGATAATGTGTTTCGCATTGCTATGAAGCTTTCATTCAATTTCTCATAGGAAAATACTTCAATGTCGGACTGGGATTCGTCTTTGCGTATTCCAAGCTTTTTAATAACCTTCAAGCTCTCCCCAATTTGCTGGTAATGGCGCATTATAATCTGAAAGAATTATCAATATTAGAAACCATAATGTTTCAATAAAACTTTATAGTTATTTATGCAACAAGGTCGATAAGATAAGGCATTATTAAACAGAAGGGTTGGTTTTAAATCACGATCGTAGCGAGTGCTTTACAGAAGGCCCGAGTGTTTAATAATGCTTATCGACCGTGTTTTATACAAAATTTTATGCATTTTTAAAATAAATTTACACAAAAATAAAAAAAATAATTGTTTTATTAAAAAGTTTGTTAACCGGCTTTAAATTAAAAATTTGAAATATTTTGCAACCCTCTTTTACTCATAGCCGAATATTTTGCATCTTTCTCTTACTCATAGCCGCAAGGCGTACTTTTCCAATAGATGGCTTTGCAAATAAAATTCAATGCCACGCCCTTCAAAACTGACGACCATATAAATTTAATGGATTTCTTTTAAAGAGGTCACACTTTAATATTTTTTTTAAAAAAGCGCAAGTGCTTTAAAGAATTCTTTAAAGAACGTGTGCTATAATAACGACTTTGACAGAGCAAAATTGTGTCATAATATAAATATTAAGCAACAAAAATGCATAAAAGAAACTATGTAACTAAAAATTTTATGCAAAATACTTTATAGTCATATATTAGGTGGTAGTACTTTGCCAGTCGAGTGAAATAGTTGGACAGAAATAGAACTAGACTGGAACTATTACCTACAAGTTTGCGTTCTAGATGTTGTGCAATTCCGTAAAAACAACATTTTAATTTTTAAATATTAACATTTTCTAGATAAAATTGGTATAATAGACAAAGCGCTAGAGCGGCAAAGTGTTACTTTGCCGCACGGTTACTAAGGGTTTTATCTAAGGCAATTATTGCATTTTAATGACAACGAGTAGTTTTGATTGATTAGTCTAATTTAAGGATTAAAAAAGATTTTCATCTTAAATTTTTATTAAGTTCAGTGGTTTTAGTTAGTTTATAATCTACATATATATGGGGTGCGCGCCCACCATCTCCTTCTAATATAGGCGTTTCCCAAATTCTTTATCCTAAAAGAGGTGGTCAGGATAAATGTGCCATCGACTAGCCATTCGGCACCACTCTCGAGGGCAGTATATATCAAAACTCACAGAAAATTGAGTCTTCGTTCAATTACTAAATTTTTTTGTTTTTTTCTACCTCCATATCTTTTCCTCAAGCTGATATGTCATCAAATAACTAATATATATAAAGTAAATATAACCTTTAGGAAAGAATGTTCTCAATATAATTGTCAAAAATAGATCCGTAATGCTAAAACAAGCATTTCATTCACTTATATCTAATAACAAAATTGAATCCCTTATTCGCATTAACTATATTTGATTATCCCACATTAAACTTTCTGATTCAGCTTAATACAATTTTCGTTAATTATCTAATTAGCAATATAGCAACTATCACTGAAAGTGTTGGGCATCATATTTTTCAAAACACAACAATGTAAAAAATCACATATTTAGTCTTCAAATAATGATTTTTGAATTATTCTGACTGATAATATTGAATTTAATATTGAGGGCTATAACTCACTGCTCACGTGGACAGTATGTGTCAACCACAGTATAAAGAAAGGATTTTGGGTTTGTTAGACTAATAAAGAAACGGTTTGATTTATAATTAAATGGACAAAACACACAAAAAATCACTTTCTAACCATTTATTTTCGTCAAATACAACAATCAAAACGTCAATAATTTCCCTCCAAAATCTGTTGTCAGTCTTGTCAAATCCATAATGGCGCAAAATTCAAATGTGTTAATAACTAACACATTTACTAAATTATTGTTTACACATTTGTATAATACTCAATCGTCGTATATTCTCCAATATTTTTTGTCAAATATTCCATTGCCCAAATGCTCCTAATTTTAAAAGGTATTTGTGTGGTCTCTTACACGATAGTAAAAATATTTTTATCCTTATACAATAATATAATGATTATAACAATTTTATATAGATTGTTCTTCAATGTAACAAATGCCAATTATAATATGATTTAAACAGAAACCATCATAGAAAATTTATGGCTAAATTTTTTTAAGAAGGAAAGAAATTCATATTTTCATATTTTGGGCTGGAGTCCTATAGACCATATGGAAGGAAAGAAATTAAGACAATTTAAAATTAATTTATGGGTATCACGTAATTTCCACTATTCAAATATTCAATAGTTATAATCGCTTTTACAAACAGTAATTATATTATAAATAACGTTAAAACTGAAATTTTTGTTCTAATTTTTAAAATCAGCAAAAACGTAAATTACAAATAAAAAAGAAAATTTTGAAATATAAAAAAAATGTCTTACCCTCTCATTCTTGATGTACTCGTCGAAATCTGTTGGATGTAGATATTCTAAATGGAAACATACTTTTCGCATTTCATAATAATATCGTGTGAATTTATAAATGGTTTTCAAATCAGTCCATTTTTCATTCCAACATTCGTTTTTCAATGTGTTGATGAGTCTTTTCAGTTCGTTCAAAATAAGTTCCTCATCGACCAAAAATTGAAAGAAGAAGTCAATTAATGGATACTTGGTATGCCTATTGTCTGTCTTGGTTGCCACAAAGATGCATATCAGGAATCGCAGCTCCATCCAAGGAATTTTCCTCTGTTGTTGGCCATTGAAGCGCAGAACGTTCGTAATGCGCGCCAAAAACAGAAGAAGATGAATCTTCTCATCGTCCGAACAATCGTCAATGTGGGGCAAGTATTCCTCCAATATATCAACCACCAATCTCACTCGACCCGGAATATCCAATTCTTCGTTTTCGTCAATTGATCCCATATTCTTCAATCGATATTGTATTATAAAATCAAGCATGAATCTCCGAACTGAGTCCGCTATTTCGATGTGGAGAACTTCACATTTGTCGTGAAAATCACAAAACTCATCGTAGACATCTTCATCTTTGGATTTTTTTATTAAATTTTCAATTCTAGTTGGGTTAAAGTCCTTAAGTATAGCCAATCTCAGATCTTCCATTTTGGAGTAAATCTAAAATAAGATGGGAAGTTTTTTTTTAAACTTATGAATTAAATTTGTCACAAGGTCGTTTAGGAATTATGATTTATTTTTATTTAAGCGCTTGTTAGTTAGAAGAAAAAAATTAAATGAAACATATAGAAAGAAATTGAAATTGCTAATCAATTTATTTTTAAACAATTAAATGATAAATATTAATAAACTAATTCAATTTTATAAAATATGCAATTCGTTAAGCAATTTTTTATCCGTTTTTTTAAACATATTTTTCGGAAATTCTCTCAATATTCTCATTTCACACACTCAAACCACACAATTTTTTAGTGTGTGTTCTGAAGAGTATTATAGTATTTACTTCTGCTGCACTATGGGCGAAAGTTCAGGGAATAATTTTTTTAAATATTTTTTAACGTATTTTTACATTAACTTTTGAAAATAATAATAAAACCCTTCATGTAAACCAAAATCCTCCTATTTAAAAATTAGTTGCAAAAATATAATACTAAATCTGTAAATAATAATAACGATAATTATTTTTAATTACTGAAAAATATTGTTGTAAACTTAAACTATAATATAACACATCGTTAATGCAATACTAAAATAACAATAAATGATAACCATTATTTGATGTAATTTAGAATCTGTAAAGTAATTTTTAAATAATATTTTGCTTTATCTTTTAGTTATAAACTATATATAGTAAAGCATATTTATCATTTTAAGATAAAATTTATTGTTTAAAAAAAATGGTTTCTTAACTTTGCTCTTCAAAAACGTTTAAAAATATTTAAAATATATAATGGAAGTAATGGAGTTTCCATTATGACATTAACCATAATGGAAACTTCATTAAATTACGGTAAAAAAGGCAACAACTAATTTCCATTAGAATCATAAATGGCCGTCCAGCTAAGATTATCTAGCTACCTTCATTTGAATATTATTTAAAAAATAACACTTAGTAGAGATAGTTGAAGATCATTACATAAAAAGAAGTTTTGATATTGAAAAAAAATCGATTTTTTTAATAGATATCAATGAACGCAACGCAACTACGTCTTTTTATTAAATTTTCTAAAATCCATTTCCATATTTCCAGCCATGCGTTCTTTTTACTCAGACACTTTTAAGGCTTTTCGATCGAGCAGTAAAATGTTCCACTATCTACCGCGGAAAACTACTATTTTTTACCTTAAGTAACCTATGTACTATGATATAGTAGCACCAACAAAGAAGTTGTAAATCTAATAATCCATCTCCAAGTTCTAAAAACCGGATTTTTATTTTTTTATTTTCACACGAGTATGAAATAAACTGAGGTGCAACACCAAATAATCTTTTCTGAAATGACGAATACATTATAATTGCTATAACACACACTTCCACATACAGTTCAACAAATGAAAATATTATAACAGTGGACCAAAGTAGTTCTAAAATCACATTCACCTTTTCACATTAATAATCACAGTGAGTCACCGAGTGTACTTTAGTCACCAAGAACTATAATTAAGTCTTCTCTACACTGCACTGAAGATCAAAACAACCTATATTAGATTTTCTGTGTTAAATTTGGAGATACTTTATTATCAAAACAAATTCAATGCAAACACATGTTTTCTGTCAAAATACTCTTGTGAGAATGTATCATTCTTTTTGCGAAGGTAGTAGTAGTCGCGAATGGAAGAGAGCGGCGAGCCAAAGTTGTTCGCTGTGGTTTCTCGTAAAGACAATTTTAATCGCAGTGAGTGATAATCAAAATTGTACTAAATCGAAAATTTCTATGATTTTAAGGGTTATGTAATTTTTTTAATTTGATGTAAAATGATAGTTTATTATCATAGTAATTAGTAATCGTCATAGGTAATAGTAATTCAAATAATAAAATACTTATACTGAAAGTTGCTGCGCTTTTCCTTTGTTAAATACACTCCGTGGCAAGAAGTTAAATGCAGTCATTTTATTGAATTCAATCATCAATATCTCTAATATTTTCCATAATTTAAAAAATTCCTTTGGGATTTAGAGTATAACTATGAAAAAAATATTAGAATTGGGTACATCACAGCTACTTCTAGAAAACAAAAATCACCGCGGCGCCATTTTGGCCCCAGGAAAAACGTTGCAGATAGTTGAATACACTCCCGTTTTCCATGGGTTGCTGTTGCATTTTTCGGGTTTGAAGTAATAGAAACTATTGATATTCTATACATTTTGAATTAAATGGCTTTTATTAATAAATATTGTGTAAAATATCTGTATAATTTATTGCGCAGATTTCACAGCAAAATAGCAATTTTTGAAAGGGGTTCATCCGTGTTTCTGTATTAAAAGTGATATAATTCATATTTTTTATTTAAAATATTGCTAAAAAAATTTTAAAAAATCAGAAAGGCATTTAGTTCAACTATTATAATTTTTAAAAAAATCTCACATTTTTTTTTTTAATTTGTGTTTGGGGTTACCCGTATCGTCACATTTTTTTTGGACATCACAAGGGCTGGGATTGAGGAAACAATTTTTGTTTAATATTTTTTCATACTTATACTTTCAATGAACCCCTTAACCCAATTCCCAATGGAATTTTTTAAATTAGGGAAAATACCAGAGATATTGATGGTTAAATTCAATAAAATGACTGCATTCAACTTCTTGCAATGGAGTGTATGTCCACAAAAAATATTTTAATTTGTTAACCCCTTAACCCAAATTATGATAAAAACCAGAGATGTTTAGGATTGAATTCAACCAAATGCCCATTTTCTAATACCTCCAATGCGTTCTTTAACAAGCTTTTTAGATCAAAAAGTATCATTCACGTAGTTTTACATTAAAATTATTTATATAATTTATATTATATTATTTATATTATTTATATATATATTTATTTATATAATTTAAAGTTTAAATATTATTTATTAAATAACATAATAATTTTTTAAAATTTATAATTGTAATCAAATTCATTTTGTTTTAATATTTTAAAACATTTTCCAACAATATTGTTTTTTCTAATTTTCGCCGAAAAACTAAATTTTAAAAACTATTAAAGACTTAAAGAGTATCATGTCATACGTCGCTGAGGATTTTGATGGTTGGGCTTTGATAATTTATTAAATATAATTAATAAACACCTTTAATTCAATAACTCAATTAGTAAGTATAAGTAGCTGTGATGTGCGCAAAATATTTATTATGGTGAGTTTCCTAAGAAAAAAAGGTGACCTTTCGAAATATTTTACTTTGGGTGTTTTTATTATTACATACGGTTGTAGTTCTATCTCAATTACAGTGGTTTAATTTATGAGGTTTATGTTTTCTACCGCTGTCGACCAACAGTCCGTTTGAATCCGGAAAGAATACAAAGAGTGAGCCCGAAATGGACAAACTTTTGTATTATAATTTACGGTATATGGTGCATTGAGCATAGCCTTTCTTCGCTGCCATATTTTGGCCAGGGTTCCTGATATAATCTGCATTCATTCATGCTGAAGTCATATTATCCGCTATGAACAGCTTTTATGCCAGCCTTTTTCTGTCCATTCTCAGCGTTCAGCGTTATAAATAGGGTTTTCATAAAGGTTTTCTAATAAGTATGGGCAATTTGCAAGCATATTTAATTATTTATTAGTTAAATAATTGTCAGAGATAAACGTTGTAAATTAAAAGAATTGGACATATACTCCAAAGACCTTAAATTATTCATAAAACTTATTAAATATACAATTTTAAAAAAGAAGAATAATTAATTAGACTTTATATATTTTTGTTAAAATGAGAAGAAGATTTTAATTTTGACTTTCGATCAGTGATTGATTTTTATGTAAAAAAGAGATATTTGAGAATTCCTACAGCTAAAAAATATGGACGGAATGAAAGTGCCGTTTCATTAGAGCGAACGTGAAACCCTTTTACTTAAACTAAACAAAAATATGAACAATTGCATAATATTTTATGTTCATACAAACGTGAAAATTTGAAAAATATATATATTACTGTGTTATACTTAATATTTTACACGTACGTACGTCTTTAGGAAAAGAAAGAGAAACCAAAAACTGTTGATTTTGAGAGTGAAATAGTATATTTGGATACAAGTGGTGAAATAGTGGTAATTACAGCACGAATTTACCAAGAAAATCGTAAATTTTGCAAAAATCATTTTATAGAACAAAATTTTTATATTGATAACAAATAATAATAATTTTTGTATAATTTAAACTAGTAACCCTAACAGCCACTATGGTTAAGCGGTCGAAGCCGTATTAGACGAAATTCTGGCACCACAGTATGGTCAGAAAGGGAAATTATTATTAGAGTAGCTGTTCGTGATTGACATATTCAATTTACTGTTTCCACGTGCCTTATCGAGCGACCAACCCCTTTGAAAATCACGAAGCTTTGTTAGATTTCAATCTATATTCTGTATCTGCTGCAATCAGTGCTACCGGTTAAGTGCTGAAACATGAAAAAGATTTTCCAAACGATTAGTGCTACGACAATGTGAACAAAATCATAAAGAAAAATGAAAATAAGTTTTTTGTAATAAATCGATTGAGATTGAAAGATAGAAAAATTATTTGATTTGCTATTAGATTGTATAACTTATATATAAATTATTGCAATTACTACAATATATATTTGTTTTGAATTTTATTTTGCTCACTTTTATGGTCACAAACAAATTTGATAATTATCATATCTGATATAATCTAATTTCGACATCACTTAATATAAATCAAATAGGTGAAAATAGAATTGATCTTAATTTTATTGCTTAACCCTAATTTTTTGGATAATATATGATTTATTTAATGAGTTTTGATAATAATTTAGTATATAACAAAACAATTCAAACTATAATTCAGATAAAGTAAAGAAAAGAACATGACATGTATGAAACCAAAATTCAATCAATTTTCAAATCAGAATCGACTTTTTGAAGTGAAAGACTAAAATATTGAGTATTCCGTTGAAGATGATAATTTATTAATTAGAATAAAATTTGTATACAACAATTATATTTAAATAATTACAATGTACGAATGTATAATTACGCTAAATAAATTTAACGTGAAATCTCAATGGTTCCTGAAAAGGGGTTTTAACAACTAAGTCAAAAGATCTGTGTATGTGTTCTTGTAAATTAAATACACACGGAACACTGATCTATTGCTTTATTTAGGGCTAAGAAAAGACTGATTAAGATCATTTTAGCGCAATGAAGAAATAAAAGCTTCGTAACCACATTCCTAGACGAATATCGTTGGCTGAAGTGATGTCTGGAACTGGATTTTCGAAAACGGTTTGGGTAAAATGGAATACCGGCAAATTCGATGTAATTATTGGCATAATTTCGCAAAAAAATTACTCTAGAAACACAATTCAAGAAGCGTAAAACCAATGCCAACAATTGAGCAACCTTCTCCGGGTCTTGATCTTGAGAAAAGATTGTTACATGCAATTGTTGAGCGACTCAACCTTGAATAAGTCGACCGGATTTTACGTGACGTCATCAGCCGGGAGAAAAAATACATGAATCCTTGTGGTTGGTGTTTTTTATTGGTAAAATGAACTACACAGATGTTTATTGCAATCTAGATTCTATCTTGTACCGAATTAGGGGAGATTTTTTTCACTACTAATACCACCACAGATCCGTACAACCTCTTATTGTTAATTAGCGTTTGTTACGTGAACAGTTCACTTATTTATAATGAGAAGTTTAAGGAAAATTTCGGCTTCGATGTAATCTTGCTTCCAGAACTGACGATGGGTTTAGAGAAACACTTGCAATACGTTCAATTGAACTGAATGTGAATATAAGCTTGTTAGGCTGGAATAACTACTGAGGGCCCTGACACTTAGACGCATGGAATGAATGCGTTCAAATTTTGGCAGGTTAACGAAAACCATTTGGGTCACAAGAAATCCTAGTTAGATATCGCCAAATTCCCAATATATCCCCCTATTTTTACATATTTCCCCTATTTAAGATATTTTTGGTGATAATTAAAATTTAATATTCAGTTTTCTAATCATAGAAAAGGTAAAACTGATTTCATTGGAAAAGAACATTTGTAGCCTTTAAATTTTGTATTCAGATCTTATGTATAAGATTACAATTAAATGTGGCATCATTTTATAACGTACAATAAGTTTTATTTTCAAAACTAATATGTTTACCAAAATAAAATAAAAAATATGCCAAATAACTTAAATGCCATTATCCAAGCTAAATATTTTCTTTTCATTTTTCAAAGCGGAAATATTTAAACGTGTATAAACTTCTCATAACGAAACTTGTGCAATTATTTTCTATTAATCATTAAGATAAAGGTATTGATTGGAAAAGTTGTATGGATCAGGTACGGTACATTAATTATTATGGAAGAAACTTGTATCAATTAAGACAATTTCTCACGTTCGAAAACTTATCGTAATTGAGACAACCGTTTTAAATGATCCGAATGCTTTGCACGTTTACTTTTACCATCCTTTGCAGCGGATTCAAATTCTACAACAAAACAATTGTAAAACCCAATAATTATTCAGTTTACATTGTTCTAAAAGTTAAAATCAATGAAACGTTTCTCTATTGCAAGAAATCCAAGTCAGTACCATTTACGATATTAATTGTAGATTGATGGTGAAGACGTTTCCAAAGTTCAAATCGACTTTAACCTGAATATTGAGGTAACCAAATTAATTACATTATATAATACTTTTAGAACTAAAATAGAACAAGAAACAGTTATACAAGTACTTGGATAGATATTAATAATATTCCATAGGTAAATTACATAGTCAATAATAATTCTTCAAATGTTAAATGTTTAAATGTAATTTAAAATAAAAAACAGTCATTTGTATACAAGGGTGTAAAATCAACTGTTTTTTAACAAGTGAAACGATTGTGAAACATTCGAGACGAAAGCGAGTGTTTCATTGTTTTTGAGTTAAAAACAGGACTTTACACCCAAGCAGGACACGCACTCCACTCATGAGCACTGAAATTTTTACAATTTCACATTAAATTTCATTATTTACAAGGAAAATTTCAAAATTGACATGTTTCACAAATGTTTCAAATGAAATCTGAAATTGTAAAGTTACCGTTAACAGTTTGAATTCAAACTAATAGAGTTTATTTCCTTATAAAGCAAATGCCTATTTTATTGTGGCATGGAACATTTGTTTGCTTTAATTTATGTAAAATAAATTTCCATTTAAAGCAATATAAGACTATTACTATAATTTACATACACTACAGTTAAGCAGATTTATCTCTGATATCACCGTAATTTGCAAAAATCGAACAAAAATAGCCAAATTATATGCAGATGGCTGTTGAAACAGTAAATATTAAAAATTTAAAACAGGAAATGTTAATTAATTTGCAACATAATCACGGTTGTATGGTGTAGCCGAAACCAATATTTTGTGACAAATTATATTTGATAGTTTGTTGGATAGTTTATGACATTTTTTTCACTAGTGGAATAAAATTATAACGGAGTACCATAAAGTGAATCATTACGAAACTCAAATGGATATCTAAAAGCGTATTTTTCGATACAGAAATGCAAAAAACTATTTATTTTCTATGAAATTGAAACAAAGTTTAACTCAGTCCAAAAATATAGCCTTTATTCATGTGAAGATAATTGAAACGGTGTTCGATAACTTATCAGCAGAGGTATGGTGAAAAGTCATACGCCCCTCCTCGAATATCGCTCTAGCTCTCCTAAACTATCACCATTTCTGGCCGTCACTAAATTGTTGCCATTGATAAAGTAATATAATGATACTTTTAAACGATCTTGAGATGGAATAAGATAGGACAGGATAAACGTGTAATTATACCCGCCATTTAGCAGCGCACACTAGGGCAGTATAGATCTACACACTTAAAAAAAGGTAATTGTTATTGATATGCACAGTTATTTGACTGGGTAGCTAATTTCGGACTAAACAAATCATGTAAATAATAATATGAAAATATTTATAATTTTTTTTTAATTGACTTATGTAATCAATTTGGATGTGTGATAACCTATAATTGTAAAGAAAACGAAGTCTTGAAAAATTCTGGATATTTTTTTAAATTAATTTTAAATCTGTTGAAATTGATTTAAAGCCTGTTAAATATATAAAAAAAACTCTAGTATTTTAATAAATTTCTCATATTTTTAATGCGTTCTAGTCATGCGAAAAATAATGGTAATTTTTAATCAGTATTATAATAAGTGTCTCAGTTTCCATTAGATGCTTCAACTCATATCATATAGAGTACTTCATAATAATTAAGTGTAAATTTGGGCTTTAAAAAATTTAACATTTAAAGTTTACAAAAAGGTTTCAATATGACTTTAAAAAATACAAATTTGAAAACCTTAGCAATAAAATATAATATAATTAAATCTGTTATTACATGTTTTTTATGTTTACATACGGTGTGAATTGAGGTTATAGCCGCACTCGTTTATCCGTGATATCTCTTGAACCAAAAGAAGCTGGACCTTCAAATTTAAACCCAGAATATCTCTTTACAGATTACAACTTTAGGTCAAAGCAGACTTGCAAATACTTGAATCAATTTTGCGAAATTGCGAAAAAACCAAAAACCGCACATGTGGAATGGTCAGCATTATAGCCGCACCGCCCTTTTCTCCTATTGGGCATTACATAAACAATCTATTGATGGGGGTAGGTAGACAATCCGAAATATATCCAGGATTACGACAATTTGGGTCGTGTTGTCATAGCAGGCCGGCAGTTATTCACATTGAATTTTTAAAAATCCTAACTTCGAAAATCAAGAAAATAGTATAAACATTTTCGAATTTAAAAAAAGTAATGATGACTATCGAAAATTGGGCTCATTATGCATTGTGGATAATAATATGGGCACAATAGGACAATTAATAAAGTCACAATTAAGAATAATATTTTCTGACATGGCGGGATTTTGGGCTATTACGCGACGTAGCTATCAAACGGCTCGACGTATCTTAGCCAAACCATTTTAAAATAAAGAAAATTAAATTCCCTACAAAACATCCATACATAGTTTTGAAATTAATTCGCTGACATCTAGTCATTTTGGCACTAAAAATTATAATCAATTTGATCAATTATGCTGTATGTTTGCTCCAAATATTTTCTGCTCATATTTTTGAGTCGAAATGACTTGAATCTAGCAGTTCAGATTCTTTTGGTTTAAGAGATATAAAGGATAAACGAGTGCGGCTATAAGCTCAATTCACACTGTATTTGAACTTTCTTATTAGGAAGTTAATCCGATACTCAAAAATATTCCTGGTCTTCGCCTCGTAGTTTTAAGACAAACAGTCCTAATTAATCGACACCCTCATCCCTAAGTCAGTAATTGTCAAGAATAATTCTCTGAGTTAAAAGAGATTAAGCTTCAAGAGGAAAATTTATCCCACATAAAGGAAGAATCTCCTCCTTATTCCATTCTCTGGTTTACGCGTTTTTCCTCTTTTAGTTCAGTAATTATTCTTAAATCAATTGATAGAGCTAATAAATTAAATGCTTGTCTAATGTGATACGCAATCGAGAAATCTCCGCTCTTAATCACAATCATTAGGAATGTTTATTAGTAATTATGCTCTGATTGAAAGGAACAATAAATATAAACATTAGCTACAATACGATTAAGAATTTCCTGTCTTTTTGGGGTTGGAAGTGTCATTTACTCGAAGAAATAGAGCTCTAATAAAAATAATGATTCTTAAATAGTAAAATAAGATAATATTTAAAAAAAAACTTCATGTACAAAGCATCTTTGTACAAATCTGTATTAAGAAATCAATTATTTAATTAATTTTTTGTAATATTATGAGCAAAAACTAAAATTAAAATATATAACATTAATATTAAAAGTAATACATATTTTCATTTTGCAAACGCTACCATAGTTATTTGTGTTACAGAGTGTGAAATAGTCGTTAATAGGTTCCTACTCAAGAGGGGGGTTTAATAAGTTAGTAGAATTAGAGCCATATGACGCTGTTATTGCAAAACGAATATTTATTTATTTAAAACATTCTTCTAGACCTTTTTTGATAAAGTTTTTGCCAAATCGGACTATTAGTTTTATTTTAACCGAGTCTGAAAGCAAACGTTATGGTAGCATTTTGAAAAATGGATTAAGAGCAATATCGTTTAGTTATTTGATTTTTTATTTTGGATGAAAATCACTAAGCAAATTCAATAATATTTTAGATATTGCTAAAAAAAACTCTTGTCAATGATTAGCAATCGTTAAATTCGACTTAGCAGGTTCCCTTGTGATTCCACGACTGTTTTTGTTTAACCATGTGCAAGAGCCCCAAAAATAGCTCCCATGGAGGAAAAAGTGAAAAACCCAGACCTTCGTATAGGTAGGTCCCAAATTGAAAGTGTTCCAGATAGCTGAGATAGTAGGCATCTTAAAAACTGCAAAGATTATTTTCTAGATGAAAATTGGAAGTGAGAAACTTGTCCGCGCAAAAGGTGTCGCGATTTCTGACTTTTGTAACAATCCACAGTGAGAGTAATTTATAGTTATCTGTTGATGTTCAGCAATTGATATTCTTGTGTTTGTACATAGAGTATTCATATTCAAATATTGTGTATATGAGAGAGAGAGAGAGAGAGAGAGAGAGAGAATGAGAAGTTTAGTTTGAATAAATCGCTTATCAGAATAAGAACGCTTGTTCTTAATCCTCGCTATCCAATACAGCTTATTACAAAGTAAGTAATTATACACAGAAGAACGCAGATACCTGAGCATATATACAAATAATCCTAATACATACTATCCAAATGGCTTTATTTATTATTTCGATATTGTGGATATGTACTGAGGTGCTTGAAGCCAAGGTATGATCTGTGTCAATTACCTAGAATATTAATAAAAGGTTCAAAGGATCACACATTGACTATGTTGAAATTTTGAAGTGATTTGAAGCCGCATTAGAGAACGAAACGACTCCATTTGGCGAAGAAAAGGCTTTGGGGGAATCAACAAAATTGCAAGGGCCAAAATGATTGAATTAGACTACGAAATGATCCATCTTCTATATTCTCTAGATATGGCCCATTACGACTATTGTCAGCATTTAAAAAAGTCTTACGCTAAACTGAAAATATGAATTGAATTAAAATCTTATTTATTGCCTGTTTTGTAGACCTTAAGTAAATTAATTCTTTGAGACGGATATATTGTATTTGGAAAATATATCAAACTATGAGTGCATTTGTAATACGCAAAGTAAAATAAATTAGAAAAAAAATTAGTCTCTGCAATGAATAAACTTATCGAATTCCCAACAAATAATAATAAAATAAATGATCAAATTTATCATTGTTCGATAACGATGACAATGGCGTGATCAGCAAAAATACGAAGCTGAGGCGACAAGAGGGATCACAGTCACTGCTTCAATATGACACACACTAGTCGGACGAAATTGAACAGGAGAAAAAATGTGAAACTTGAAATGAAATTGGAAGAAACTCGGAAGATAATCTCTGTGTCTATTGATAGTCAAACGTTTTTATACCATAATAATAAAACTATACTTTAAAACTGATAGCGATAAAGCCAAAAACCACGCCTAAGATGAAGTTGATTCCCAGAAATGTTATCCTTATTTTTTATTTTAAGCCAATCTTATTCATTTTTGAAAGTAAACACTTAATTTGTGGTGAGCATCAAACGTAGGAGTTAAGTTGTTTCCTTAAATCAATTAACTGTCTTTTTCGATAGTCGTGCACCAAATGTTTCTCTCAACATGACAGTGGCATTTGAAAATCTATAATCAATGGAGGAGGTTCCTTCTGTAAATAAAAAAAACATCGTCGTGTTAATTAACGACAAATCCGGGAGTTTTTCGACTGCCAGCTAGGTAAAAACTAGTTTCTATTGTTAATCTTAGCCTAAGTGATCGTTTAAAGGTGTGAAAATAGTCTAGGAAGTGGTATTTTCATGGGAAAATCGAAAGTCCGGTTTATTGTTTTTTATGTGCGGAAAATCGATAAGGATGGGGAAAAGTGTAATTGGTGAAGAAAGTGGCAAGAACATGCAATGAAAAACGAGAATCAATCGATAAATCACAAGAAATTCAGGTTTTTTGGTGAAAAAGCTTGTTGTTGTCGCGGTTTTGGAAGAAAATGTTGTTGCTTTTTCTCAAATCCTCTTCACACGTTTTTCTCTACGATTATTAGTATTATTCTTTTGTTGTGTGAAATGTCGTTCGTCGTGTTAATAATAATAACAGCTCTCAGGACATATTTTTCTCTTCCAGATATTTTTAAGAAACAACCTGTTCAATTGGTATTTTTATTTTTCATTAAGAGTTTTTGTGTTTTATTTTTCTATTATCAATTTCTAAATTGATAATTAATTTAATCCATTTTTATATTTTATTCCTTTTAGAATAACCATTGTAAAAAATATTTACAAATTGTTTGTTTTACTTTTATATTTGACGTAGGAATTATATAATATTGTTTAATTTTGTATATATCTAATTTTCAATTATACAAACTTAACGTATTAAAATTAAAGCTGCAAGAAATACTAAAGCACTAGAAATGAATAAAAATTTCATTACCATTTATTCAATCTTAGTAACCAACTTGCTTCATTCACAGAATTGACAATTTATACCCATTTTTTTAACAAAATATCGACCAATGACCTTTGGATTTCCAAACTAAAATTTTGACCATAAAATACGATTGAAACAGAAAGTCTGAAGATGTATAACAAAACAAATTGAAAACAGCCAAAAATTTTCCGTTCTACATGGCTATGCTTAATTGTTTAACATAGTTAATTTTAATGCTGATAAGTAATTAATATAAAAATTGTACTATAAATAGACCCTGATGTCTACTATTTGATTTATATTTTAGTTGCACACTATAGTCATTTAAATAAATTTTCCCTTTCAATTCCTGTAAGGAACATGGGGGGTCGCAACCTCAACCA
>JXOV01007568.1:0-15038 GCA_001014945.1 Clogmia albipunctata | reverse complement strand
TAAAAGGATGAAACGCAGTGTATATTAAACACAGAATGATCAGGACTCGAATACATTCAAAAAACTAGATTTTTCAAAATAAGTATTTATATGGAGGAGAACATATTAGATACCTGTGTAGAAAATCAATATGGATAATATGAAATTTAATAAATATGATACAAATTCTGTTATTTTTATTAAGGTGCATAGATATCATACAAGTTAAACCTATTGTCAATAAATATTTTTCTTTACAGAAAAACTTATCAACTTTCCCTCGTCGAACTATAACCGCGCAAACAAGAGTACACACACGAGCCACGGAATTGGAATTGTGGCCCCGAAAAAGCGTTCCTTCATTGTCTGTCTGCCATTCCTGTCCTATCTATCTATTTGGACGAACGTCTACAGCCATTATTTGATAAATCATCCGGCTCTCGTTTTTCTCCTCTGCGAAACAAAACCAACGACGTTGAACGGGGAGGACGACGACAACAGGTAAAACAGAGCAGTCAGTCATCCAAGAATGGACAGATAAAACAATTACCGGAAACAGGTGAAAATATCTAATTAAAAAGGGCATCACCATTGGATATCAACCTCCTGTTCTATTGTCTCTCCTTTTGTTCGCCTTTGTTTGCCGTTTTGCGAAAACCCCCATTCAATAAAAACAATCATGTACACGTTTCGACAAATTTCAGCAATGACAGACAACGGTTTATAAGATTTCGCTGTTTCTCTTCCGGTTTTCATGTCATAGCAAATGCTGAAATTGTGTCATGGAATTTATTGTTTTATGTAAACATTTGAAATTGTAATTTTGTATATGAATATATACGTCGTGGTTTTAAGATTGACAGATTTGCCCAGCACAAGAGTTATTTTTTTTTATTTATCTAAAATTAATTTAAAAAAATAAATTTGAAATCTTAAAATTAGAACAATGAATTAGAAATGATTTGTAGTATATAGCAGTATATTGTTTCGATCGCATCTCCATTCACAGTATTTACGGCATCTATTTTCTGACAGTATGTGACACCTCACAACGATTCATAGATAAAATACTAGGAATGTGCTTATTATTCGCCTCTAATTTTTACATTTCGCTAATGTGCTGATTAAATCGGATGAGAATAAATCTTTTTCTGGCTTAAAGCCATTCAACCCTAACTAAGTCGTNGGCATCTATTTTCTGACAGTATGTGACACCTCACAACGATTCATAGATAAAATACTAGGAATGTGCTTATTATTCGCCTCTAATTTTTACATTTCGCTAATGTGCTGATTAAATCGGATGAGAATAAATCTTTTTCTGGCTTAAAGCCATTCAACCCTAACTAAGTCGTACGGATTTTTACACTGTTGAAAGTGTGACGTCATTGACGCCGCTGTCATTCATTGTTTTGATTTTGCATGCAAGAAAATTAGTGATTATTTCGCAACAAAAAACTTTTAAAGTAACTAAACATGTATAAAAAGGATCTAAGACTATACTGTTTGGACCTAATGTGCTGAACATCCATTATTTTGCTCCGAAATATGGAAATAAGTGTAAAACTTCTCTCACACAATTTGGTCAAAAAAATGTTGAAATTTTAAAGAAATAGTGTTAAATTTGTTACATTATAGAATCTATATAATAATATACATGTGGCTGAAATATCTCATATTTTAAAAGACTTAGACACCAATTTGAAATATTACCGCTCTCCGTGATGGAAGTAAACCATTATAGAACCAATTTGCATTAAAAATGGCTACGATGCGGAATTACACAAAACGATTTATCTACCGATAAACTCGCAAACAGTGTGCAGCGCTCTTTAGAAAGGAGCGTTTTAATAGTTATTTATACAACGAGGTCGATAAGATAAGGCATTATTAAACACAAGGGTTGTTGTTTTAAGCCACGAGCGTAACTAGTGCTTTATAAAATGTCTGGGTGTTTAATAATGCTTATCGACCATGTTTTATACAAAATTTTATGCATTTTTAAATAAATTTACACAAAATCTTAAAAATTCTTTGATTTTTATGGAAATATGTGTGTGTCATAGTGTGTGGAACACTATGACCTGCTTTGTTGCTCAATGGGTAATGCGGAAAAAGGATAGAACATTCCTAAATTAAAAATAAATTCAAATAAACTAGTCTAACGGTTTTGCAATTTGGTAAAACTTTTATTTTATTGCACTGATCAATAAATTTAGAGAAACATTTTTGGTAAATGGTTTTGATTTCTTCAGCAGAAGTTTTAATATTTGGATAATGGTTTTCATTTATGTTTATGTTTCTATTTCATTACAAAATGGTGATTCGAAACAGATTTTTTAAATATAAAAATCTTCAACTGCAATCTGGGTGTGTCGTATAATGTTAATCAATGTTGGTCAAAACTTGATGATTTTCTTTTAAGGAGGTCACACTTTAATAATAATAAAAAAGTACTAGTGCTATAATAACGACTTTGACAGAGCAAATTTCAATGCCGTAATATCAATTTTAAACAACAAAAATGCATAAATTAAATAATGCTGCGTTTAGTTTACACGAACTCACATACACATCTTTTGACTCTTTTGATTAAACCCTTTTCAGAGAACATTAAGATTACTAACCGGCGTGATCGAGAAAATCTTCGACTGAAAAGAAAACGTATCCTTTCCTTACCGTAAGTAAATACTGTACTTCGTACATTGTTAATAAATGAAATAAATTTAAATTAAACTCAGATGAAATAATTTAAGATTTATTGATGTTAGTATTTTAATTGTTAATTTTAATATTTAAAAAAATTAAAGTTAAACAATAATTTTTCAATAAATTTATCTTATAAATGATGAGGATAAACAATGATGTCTAATAAGTTGGTTAAGATCAGTTCATACATGTTTAACCGTGAAACATCCATTCAAATTAGATTATATTGCACAAGTTCATGTTTAAAATCGATATTATTAGGATATATGAATTTGGAAGAATCATGAAATCATTGCATTTTATTTCATTATTGAAAAACTAAAACATAAATGTCAATTAAAACGACAAGCCTAATTTAGCTAAAAAAATGTAAAATCTTTAAGAATATTTGAATAAAAAATGTCTAAATGTTTTATATTCAGTTAAAAATGATAAATCATAACAGGTCTTGAAAACCAATGCCTTTCAAAAGCCCCAACATAAAAAGGGCCTTCAGCATTAGCATCAACTTGGTAAAAAAGTGCCCATCAAAAATTATTTATTTGATAATTCTCTTTTTAGAAATGATGAAAGTGGCAGAATACATAATTTAGTTACTGCTGTTCTCGTGTGGAATAAACTGTGCAAAGATGAATATTTGGAAAAGGGCGCCCAGAAAAATACCGCCGCTCCATTATTTATTTACTTCCATTTGGAGGATGTTTGTTGGCTGTAATCATATTGGTGTTGTTTTGTGTATTTGCCCATCATCATCAGGAGCAGGCAGTTTGGAAGACTGTTTTGTTGTAGCGAACCGTCATTTCGCATACAATCCGCACCCGAAAGAATCGAACAGGGACTTGGGGATGAAAGAGGGCGGCGGCAGAAAAAAGAGTGGAGAGAAAAATCGAAAATCGATTACATGTTATTCACAACCCACTTGTTTACATCCTCTCAAAGTACAGTGATTCGATTCATCGATACTATAAACCAAATGATATTAGATAGAGTATGCAAAATGACATTTGCCAACTTGTAGGGACTCGTCAAATGTGCGCAAATATTTCTTATTCGGAGGTGGAATTTATTTTTAACTGTTTAAAACTTAAATCGGGAAGAATAAAAAGTTTTGCCTATTTTATTTGGTAAACCTTATATTTTTTATTTATTAATTAATATAACAAGATGAATAATATAATTTCTCAACAATTGGGTTAATAATCCTAAGTTTCTATTTGGTTATCAATTACAATAATTGATTTGGTTAAATTTCTTATTTTTGTTTAATTTAATGTTAATACATTAATAATTCTTTCCCCTTTCAATTCCTGGGCCCTGTTTCCGTAAGTTCTCCGTAAAAATTCTCTTTGTAGGCGTAAAGGTTTCCAATGGGTAGTACGCTCAAATGGTAACGACTTTAATTAATATCGTCGTTATATTTGTAGATTTTCAAAATAATAATTCGAATAATTATTTAATTTTATGATAAATAAAAACATTCAATGAAATAATCAGGTAAAGTGTTAAGAAGTGAAATATTGTGCGGAGAATGTTTTGCGCTGAAGAAAACAACAAAATTGTGGAATATTCTAGAACTGAAATAAGTTTATTTTTTTTTGTAAATTACGTAAAAAAGAAAGGTATTGTATTACATAAATTGAAGATATATATGCGTTTAAATCATTGTGATGTTTATTTTGGCATAAAATTTAATTTCAGGTAAAAAGTGCATTTCGAAATATGCTTGGCCGGGGCCATTCATATTTCATCTCATATTTAATTAATTTTTCCAGTGAAAACAATAAGAATGTGTTCCAACTATATCTATTTTTTATTTGTTTTACCAAAAACTAAAGTAATATAGCTTAAAAATAAAGATATCTTTGAAATAACTTGATATTGGAACTGTTTCCATCTCTTTGAGTGAGAGATCAAATTTACCATGTTATTTGTTGTTGTAGGCAATGGGAAATAAACTGGGGAGAATACAGAAACCAGTCCAGATAGTCTTTAACCAAAGGGTATTGACTTTTTTTTAATATGACTATTTTCACTGTATTAGTAGTCAATTAATAACATTTAGACCGGTTGTAAACGGATACAATCAATCTGGCCTCTACCAGGATTCGAGCTAATGCTTCCGAATGCAGTCGAATGCGTTACCACTCGATTCTCAAGACGGAAATGATCACAAAATGAAATTAAGTGATAATATTTAATAGAAATAGCCTCCACATTATCATTTTTTTTTATTAAGAAAAGATAGTAACAAATTTTACATCCCAATACATTACAACATAACTGGATGTATGCACGTACAATTTGAACAATTTGCGATATGGCAAACACAGATATGAGTTTGTCAAATTGTGATTTGCAAAACCACGACGGTGGAGTGACTGTTTTCGTCGCGTGTTCCCATCGGCATTCATTCATCATCCCTTGTCAATTGTCATCATCATATTATTAAATGTGACTTTACCCTCCAAGGCATAATTTCATTCTTGTTGTGAGGAGTTACGTAATGTACAAGACTTTGACAATCGTGTTTCGCACAGACAAAAGTTGAGAAAGGATTTCAATTTCAGATCTTCAAAAGATGAGTTCTTATTTTAAGGATAATAATTTTAATTTAAATAAAAACGCTCAGGGAGTTAACTTTTTATGGTGTTTAATAACAACCCACAAACTTTTTTGAAAAAGAATTTGAGAGTAAATGGTTCTATTCAAAATTAAATTTTGTTTTTTTTAACAAATACGCGCTAAATTGTTTTAAATATTTGACAGCAATATATTTCGATATAAGAGTTGATAAATTGTTGATTACATTTTTTTCTTATATTTGTTTCATAAATTTAAGATCGAAGAATTATTTTTCGAATAAGCTTATTGTAGTTTGAGTAGTTTCGAATAGTTCAAGGCAATGTTAAAGCTATGATAAAAGCAGCTACAAATTGTTTGGACAAACCACTCTCTTGTGTAAATGTAATAATATTGAGGATTAAAAGTAATGAAAGACGTGTCTTCTTCAAGACCTGGAGATTAATTCATGGGTTCATAAAGTCAAAGAAAGGAAACCTTCAATTAATAATATTTATGGTTTCAAACTGGTTCTTTTTTTTATAATTGAAGGACTAGATTTTCATTTATTTCTTGTTAGTTAGGATGCGATTATTTATATATGAACAAATAACTTAGGCTTTATTTTTATCAAAAATTATTAGTGGAAGAACGTAACTCTAAATAGTTTGAATTTAATTAATTAGTTGTAAAAAAAGAGTGGCACAGTTGGTTAAAGTAGTGTCACAGAATTAAATTCGAAGGATGCGAGCCCTGATCAGATCGTATTTTTTTCTTTTGAAATTTTTTAGTCATTTGCATTTACGACATTCTGTGATCAATATTTGTTTATACGTTTTCAAAAACAATATCATCGGCCTTAACTGATAAACAAATAGAATCGTTGATATAGATTTGATACAAATCTAGGACACAGATAATTATTTTTCATCAATTTTTGAATTACAGATTACAGTTTTTTGGGCATAACAAAAAGATATTCTTAGTCCCTAAGTTCATCTCTGATATAAAAATATAGTCTATAATATAGGTTGTTCTCTCTCAGTATGGATTTTCTCTTTTTCTTTGCCTTATATTTATCTTATCAATATTACTCTCAATTGATTGGCAATAACAACTATTTATTCAATAAAACAAGATAACTGAATTTCGGGAATAACAAAAAGCTTTGACATTTTCAATCAAACTGACTGGACGGAACCAGGAAATAGTTAATGCTCGCTCTGCGAAATCGCAAATACTATTGTTCGACCCCTGACAGGTTTTCAAAGCTTGGAATCGAAGAGATGAATCGGATCTTTCTATAATACTAGTAATTTGCTGCCATTAAATAAATGGATACATATGATAGTTATTAAGGGAATGGTCTTCTTGGTAGTATGCTTCGATGGCAAAAAACTGGGGAGAGAGTATTTTTGTTTTATAGAAACGGGACCTTTCATTTGTCGACAGAATTTTATGCAGAGAACAATAAAAACGCGTTAATGGGTTTTAGTTCGGGAAAATTATCCCATTGCCTTCTGATGTGTTTGAAACTGCCTAGCATGCGAGAGAGGGTCAATATGGAAGTACAATTACAGCCGTATGACGCTGTTATAGCAAAAGGAATATTTATTTGTTTAGAACATTCTTCTATGTAGATCTAGATCCTTACAGGTTTAGCCAAATCCGACTGGTAGTGTTGTTATGACCGAGTCCAAATGCTGCCTTTCGGTGATTCGATTCCTGGTTTTGGAAGGAAATTCACTGAGCGAAATCAAAGATTGTTTGGATTCTGTATAAAATTTTCTTAACTTGCGATGGCGGTCATCAAAATTGATCTAACAAGTTTTATTATGGAAAATGTCGGTTTTTGTTGAGTCCTTGTGCCTCAAAAACATCTCTCACAGAGGAAAAAGTAATAAAAACCGCTAGATCTGGTATTCGTAAACCCAAGATTCAATATGTTCAAGATAGCTGAGTTAATATACATCAAAAGGCACTGTATAGTTTATATCCATGTTAAACTTAAATGCAATGTGACAATTTAAGGGATCTCTATTTTTAGCTTCCCGTTTTGCAGAACTTTAGAAAATTATTTATTTATACGGTTTCAAAAAAATTTAGAAACATGTAATGGTTTAAGGTGGAAAAGATGAAAAATAATTTAAAAAATGTATTCAACACAATGTCCTTATACGTGTTTCTAAAGACTTATTGATGCGCCCTTGTAATTAAACATATTACTCTCGTTATCAAAACCCACAATTATTATTGTTATGATACCAGTAATTATATTAATAATACGAAATTCAAACACGCTGTTCCTCTTTTGTTTAAGAATTTTACTTTATTAAAAAAAATATTCAAAAAAGAATAAGGAAATCTTTCGAAAGATGAAAAACACAATTTTAGTGCTATAAGTCATAAACAATTCTATAATTCGATTGGTTATTATTTATTACTTAAAAACATAACCTATAAATTTTTATGGTATGAGTGTTTAGTAGTAAAATTGATTATTAAAAAGTAAATTTAAATTAAAAATCGGTATTTTATGTACTTTTAGTCAATGATATTTAATTTAAAACCATTAATAGATTTATACACGATAGAAAAATTTCAATTATGAGAAAAATTTATATTAATTTTGAAGACAAAAAAATATAATTTTATTAAATTTAATTAAATAATTTAATCATTTAATTTTTATTAAGTCTGAACTCTATGTTCAAATAAATTAAAAGATATTTATAAACGTATTAAAGTAGTAATGAACTTGAACAAAGTCTAGGTTCATTGAAGAAAATGAAACCGAAATTGTCAAGAGACTATTTTAATGACTTTACTTAAGATTTGTCCCGAAATAATTGAAGAGTCATGTTGTCTGCGTCTCTTGAAGACAGTCAATGGATCAAATTGAATTTGTGCTTTTAAAAGCAATGCTGTTCTGCTTCCCTGACTTTACATGACGACCTTCTCGAATGCCTCTTATTCGTTTTTTGGCGACGACGAAGAGGAAGTTTGAAATTGGCAAAGCATTCGGAATGGAATCAAATTAACTGTCTGGGAATATTTCTGTTCGAGCTCCATGTTGATTAATTAAAATTCCCAAAGCCATATTGTTGTGTAATTTCGCTCCACCCTGTGTCTCTCGCGTGACGAGCCAAAAGTGGAGTCCCGCCTGCCATCATTTTCCGAATTTTAAAACAATCATTATCCCAATTGGGATGGATGGGGACAGCATTTGTATTCATTTTCGCCAGTGTGACATTTCGAAATGACGATTCACGGATTAAGTAAATAAATTACAATGGTGTGCAATTTACGAATGTATATTTCCGTAATCTGCATTTTTAATGTTGCGTAAACAGGGTCATTGAACATTCGTCGGAACGGTTGTGTATATAAAATTTAAAATTCACCCAACTGGGAGGGGGCGGTCGCGCAAATAAACTCTTAATTATAAAATGGCACGTCCTAGATAATACCCAAATGCAATCGCATTCATACGGCTATTTACAATTTTATGGTACGAGGTTATTTTTGCGTTTAAATCACAATTTTATTGCACCGCAACTCATATGATAAACTTGAAAGCTTTTGTTGTTGTTGTCCTAAGTTACGTTTTGAATAACGTTTTTTGCAAACGTTCTTTTTAAAATTCAATCTAGTTCTCAAATCGATTTATGAACTATTGGTATAGAATTCAAACCTATAAAGAACCCTTAAAATACTCTTAAATTAGCCCTTAAAATTATCTAGAGTTTGAATTATCAAGCGGTTCCATTGCTGCTGTTCAGAGTGCTCAATAACTTTTTTAAGAGAAATGGCGCCTGAAATGCTGCAATAACAAATTTGCAACTTTGAATTGTTAAATTGCAGAGATTTTTTTGTTTGAATTACCGAGCGTACAAAATAGTAGTGATTTACGAAATATCAAGAGATTTTGAAAGAACCTCGTGAGAGGTTCGAATTATTGACTTGAATTATCAAGAGTCGACTGTATTTATATAATAATCTATGCTGGACTGGAAAAATATGCAATGGAACTTTTATTCGGCAATTCACAGGAGGCTAATATAGGTATGGCACATGATATGAAAATAGTTTTGTTATTTTGTGGGAATGGTGCCTGTATCGTCCCAAGAATGAGAGACATAACAGGAATTGGTAGAATAAAGGGTTAAAATATACAGAGTTGTAGTATTACATACTGTTTAGTGTTATAGAATAAAACCTAGGATGTTCAGACGCTCAAATAGAAGGATATACAGAAATATCTCCATTAGCTGAGTTTAGTCCCTTGATTCTGCTTGAATCGTCTTCCAATAGGACGACCCGCACTTAGGGATTCACGTGAGGTAATAGATTATGGAAATATCTCGGCATCAGATGTTCGGCAGTAGAGTTGAGTTGATGAAGGTGTAGCTCCCTAAAGGTGGAAAGTGTTCGTACGCACCATCTTCACTTTACAAAGATTTGCTCTGGCCGTAAGTGAGGAGGAGCAAGTAGACCACAGCTCCATGCCGTAGGTCCATATCGAGATGATTTCCGATTTGAAAAGTTCAATTCTGGTCGCGAAAGGTATTTTGGACCAGCCACAAATAGACCAATACAGCCTCCCAGTTCTAAGTCTCAACGTACTAATTCCACATCAATGTACGGTCTAGATGTTAGCCCAGATAAAGGGCCAATTGCCTCTGAAAAATAGTCATTTGTGAAGTTTTTAAGCAGGGGTCCTAGGACATCATGTACTTGTTTGAGGATGCCGGACCGACCCTAACAAAAAAATCCTTGCCTTGCAGGTAATTAAAAATAATCCTGATAAAGAATTGTACAAACATACATGAAAACAAAACTCATTTTTTCAGTTATAATATTTGGTTGAGGTTCTAAAAATAGGTACTGAAAACCTTGTGTAATGAGTAGTCCAACCTCTATCTTGGCGAAGACCCCTGTCAATTCTTATGATTTAATAATAAATTTTATTTTTCATTATGTGTCAAAAATATGATGATTATTTATTATATATTAGGTTACTTCACAAATTTTAAGTTGGGTGTCAGATTTCAAAAGTCGAAATAAAAAGTACTCGAATGTAATTCGCACAATTCATTCAAGTACTAGTCGAACATAATTGTATTCTGTTGTCGGAATCGTTAAATTTGGCGCGTCAATGAAATTTTTATGACGAATTAAAACTGTTGTTCAGGTCGTAAACCGGATAAATATTTGCCAATTCTAGTTAATTTGTACTTGTGTTTACTTTCAAGTGCATAATTTTCAGCATCCAGAATTTGGCTTTTATTGCCGAGCCAAATTTTAATTACCCTTCTTTGGGTGTAATAGGGTAAGGGATTTACCAAATGCGAAATAAACAGTCGAAATTGTTTAATAATTGGAATATATTGCAGTAAAATTTTACAATTTGCAAATACTTTGAATTTTAATTAAATTGCATAAATTTACAACTTTGACAACAAGCGTGTTGAACATCAAACGGGGACTATTATTTCAACATCGGCTCGTTGTGGATTTGGATCCTTATTTGAGTAGGAATATCCTGTGAAATACACTGTACTTTTTATTGGATACATACAATTCTTGGAACACAAAGGAACCATAGGAAAATAATGACAGTTTCGTAAGAATTTTTCTTGGGTAATGTTTATTTTTGTTAAAAGAATTCAATTGCAATTCAATTATATAACAGAAAGAAATCGAATAATAATCTACTGAGGTATATTACAAATAAACGTAATAGTATCTATTATAATCTCAGGTGTCCTAAGATCTTAAATCAAATGGATTTCACAGAAAAGTTAAAACATTTTTACCTAGTAACAGTATAAATTTGGAGGAGAAATAACAACGATCATTCCTGGAAATCCAATTTTCTTATAATTGTAGTCTGAAAACTTAACAAATTTATTTGATAATTTTAAAACTATTTATATATTGGAAATATGGACAAAATGTCATAGGGGGTGTTTTTGGATTTTGGCTGTTTTAGGCTTGCATCTGACTGAGTTATCATATGACCCAATTAGCGTTCACTAACTTACAAAAATTTCAACGCATTCAGTCCAAGCGTCTAAATGTCAGGGTCCTCAGAAATTTTTCCACTGTAACGAGATTTTATTTACATTCAGTTTAATTGAGAATATTCACAGTTTTTTGCTTATTTGTATATTATACTGGTGCTTATTTTTTCCCTTATGTATTCATGTTTGTCTTAAAATAAAATTTTCTAGAAATAAAATTCTATGTATATATTTTTTTAAATTTTTTATTTCTTCTAAAATGACATGGTTAAAATGGCATACCTGAGGTTTTGTCAATAAATGGTATTTATTTAATTTTACCGCACATATTTTGGCCACAGACTGCTAAAATGCCCAGAAATTATAAACACTCAAACCTGAAGGCAAGAATATATCGAAGACAAAATTTTCTTAATAGTTCTCATTATAATGAAGAGAAATGTTCACGTTTATTCTCTATAGATATTTTTTTTTGAAGATTTATCCCCGAAGAGTGTTGGTAAATTGTTGACATTGGTCTTATGTTTTTTGAACTTGCGTTTCCTAGACGAACACGGGGTTTTATTTGCAAAATGATGCCAATAATTATATCGATTTTACGGGGATGCCATTTTGTCAATACGGTTTTAAAAAATGGATTTTTGCCGATTTGTCTTTAAAGCAGTTTAACTTTTGAATATTAATTTTAATAAACAGATAACCAAACATGATTACTGTATAATATGGCGTTATTGTGTGCTACCCATAAAGAATTATGATCGAAAAACAAAACACCATGCCATTTTGAACATACTAACCCTAAAATTAAACTTAATTTTCGATAGATATGAGCATTGAAAACTTAAAATTGTTGTTTGAGATCCAAGCAAGGGTATAAAATCATTTGTTTGTAAAATACGAGTCGTAAGGCTAATTTCCTACTTAAAAAACTGTTATTAAATTTTGTTGTAGTCTTTTTAAAATTCACGAAACGTAAATTTATATGTAACTATAATGGTTACTTGGCTCGACTTCGATCTATAAATTGTGCAGTTCATTTTTCGAAATCGTTCCTGAATTTTGACATTGCGCCAATTTTGTTAAAGTCCAGATTTTTACTTGAAATCGATGTCGAAATTCTACCCTTTCAATACAGGAGTGTAAATTAGTATTTTCGTGTATTTATTTGGAAATTTGATTACCATTAAGCACCTTAAAATTTGTCAATAATAAAGTGCGTAAACAAGTGCAAAAAATTACGGCGATATAAAAGATCTATTTTCTTGCAATCAGCATAGCGAATCTGTAAAAAAGTACTCTCACTCACGACTTTGGACAGTATTGTACATAAAAAAGTGTGGGTTTAGTGTTTCGAAAGCGATATATACACTAAAGTACTAAATTAAGGTATAAACACATACAATAGAGAGAAGTACTTGTCAAGCGAATAGAAGAATTTTTCAAAATATCACGACAACGTTGCACCATGCACTGTATCAATGATATGGCCGTGATAGCACTCGTCATTTAAACCAAATTTAAAAGCTATAATTATCATTTAAAAAGAACTTTACTTTTTGTCATATATTGTGAAAAAATTTGAATTGAATTATAAATTATTTATATATTTATTATAGAGACATGAAAAACGTCAACATATATTTTCATTTTATGCTACTTAAATCAAAAATTATAATTTTTAGTAGTTGAATTTTGGTACAAAGTACTAATTTCGTGTATTTACACAATTTGTAATTTTTTGCGGGTATTGATTTATACTTTATTCAACACTGTACGATTATGAAACAATTTATAGAAGAAGCATTGGCTACTAAAATGGGAACATTTTTAAACAGAATTGTATAAAATATCTAAAATAATGTATAATGTTATAATGGTTTTATATTCGAGGAAATTTATAGCTATTTGATTCTCTTCAAGGAATTACTACCGTCTTTTGTTATGGATTTGTCATACAATGGTATCGAAGAAAATAGTTATTTATACAACAAGGTCGATAAGATACGGCATTATTAAACACAAGGGTTGGTTTAAGCCACGAGCGTAGCGAGTACCTTCAAGAAGGCCCGATTGTATATTGCTTCTCTTTGTTTCACATGGGAAATACTATCGGTTAATTGATTGTTTTAAATTTAAAAGGACCGAAAACAGTTGATTTAGTGTTAATTTGTCCAAATTTAAATTTAAACCATCCAGTGAAACAGTTAAAAACACGCACATATACGTACATCCGTAATTACAGTTAAACCCTACATAACAAAACTGATGTACATATAAATTTGATTGATTTCTTTCACGGAGGTCACATTTTATTTATAAAGAAAAAGCACTAGTGCTTTAAAGAATTCTTTAAAGCACTTTTGTTATAATAACGACTTTGACAGAACAAATTTGAGTGTCATAATATAAATTTTAAGCTTCAAAAATGCATAAAATATATTAATTATCTATTGTTTTCCATTTCCCTTTTTTTCTATTGTTTTTAACACTTGAATTGTAAAATCAAAATATTGTAATAATTGCAAAATTATAAACAATAAATAACAATAAATGACAATAAAAAAATAAACTTTTTCCATAATACCCTTCCAGAAGGATCACCAAAATAACAGCCATAAATTAATAAAATTTGCCGGAAGAGGCGAAAATTGTGACATTTTAAAATTGGTGGTGCTTCTTTCGCAATTACGAAGATTTTCCGAAAAATGCTAGAGATTGCGAAGTGGCGATAATCTGATTTGTTCCAGCCAGCAGAGGCAGCGGCATAGCTCATGTCACCGAGTATTTAATTAAGTGCGACCTAAATGCCAGTTTTGCGGAAGAAGTGTACGGATATTATTAATGAGTTCCACACCTGGGATTGCCATCTTGAGAGATGTGTGGCGAGTGATATGCTAATTAGTGCCAGAATTTCAGGTGCTATTGGGGAACGGTGGATGCGTTGATTGGATGCCGTCAGGATGGCTTTTGATTTATACACCAGAGAAGAGTGCGCAAATGTGATAAATAATTCACACCTGTGCGGTTATCACTTGGTCTGTTTGTCTGCTCTTGAATGGGGGTGAGAATGGGAGTGGGATGGAGACTGGGACACAGACACGGAATGTGGAACAGCAGTAGCAGCACATTAGCCAAGTGCTGAAATGGGAATGTAATCAAGTATCCATCATACAAACTTTCCTATTTATTTATTCTCGGCTTTCGTCTTTCATTTCTCTACTATTGATGCACAGTGATTAATTTCGTGCGTAAAGTACATTTGTCGCACACTGATTCCAGTGCGAGAAATAGAATATAAGTTTATAAAATTATCTTAAAGAAAATAGTTTTTTCAATCAAACAAAAGAAAGGCTTTTGACATTGATTTGAGTTTCGTTACTTTTCTCTCTTTTTCACTACAGAAAATTTGTTTTTTTTTTCACTAGTGACAAAATAAAAGACAAAACATACAAATAAATTGTACCCATTTTTATAACTCAGGGAAGATTTTGAGCGACGTTCTTACAAAATTGGTTCGCTAGAAATTATCGAAATTACAAGCCCTGATCCAGCCACTGACAATCATGATCTGAAAGAGCTCTTCAACAGACGGAACGTAAGATGTGGCTGGGCCATGTTATCCGTATACCTGACGATTCGACGGTTAAAAGAGTCTCCAATGCCAGGCCAGAAGGCTAAAAAGAAGAGGGATGCCTAGAAGAAGATGGTTAGACGAGGTCGAGGAAGACATCAAGAGTGTGGCTGAAGAAGCCACAAGGTTGGGTG
>JXOV01007563.1:5401-15604 GCA_001014945.1 Clogmia albipunctata | reverse complement strand
TTACGTTGTCTTTCGCCGCGGTTTACTCCTATTGTTAATCTTGTTTCATTTCTATGAAACAATATCATTTGTTTCCTTAATCATAAATTTACCTCGTGAATCGAGCAAAAATCCTTTGATAGATAATTTTTAATAGTGCTTGACAATAATATAAATAAAAAACTAATTAAATTCATAAATTTATTTCTTCTACAGGTATTCGTATATCAAATTGTAACCGTAGGATTCTTATTAATATCGATTATTTAGATTCTAATTTATTTTGATTTTTTATGAATTTCATATTTTGCAAATAAATTGCAACAAAATATACGAATTGTAAAAAAATTGGGTAAAATCAAAGCCGTTGCCATTGATAAGTTGTCTGGATTTTAGGTGACGTCATTAGCTGGAAGTAAATTACATGTATAAATCTGATTGGTGTTTTTTATTGTTAAAAGACTATAGAGATACATATTCTTATNTATTTTGCAAATAAATTGCAACAAAATATACGAATTGTAAAAAAATTGGGTAAAATCAAAGCCGTTGCCATTGATAAGTTGTCTGGATTTTAGGTGACGTCATTAGCTGGAAGTAAATTACATGTATAAATCTGATTGGTGTTTTTTATTGTTAAAAGACTATAGAGATACATATTCTTATTTAGATTCTATATTGTACCGAATTTAACACTATTTTCTTAAAATTTCAATATTTTTTGCATGAATTGGGTGAGAGAATTTTAGCGATTTCTGATAACTGCTTTTATTTTATTGAGGGCACATCTTCCACATCCTGTTTGAATTGTATTTTAAGGACATAATTTAGATTTGAAAATCAAATGACCTCTTAAGACCACATTTTGTTGTAAAAAATGTGTACAAATTGTCGATTCTGTGAATGAACCATATTGATAATTATATATCAACTGTGCTTATTGTTAAATTCGGTACAATAACATAGTATCTTGATTACAATACACATGTTTTCAGTTCTCAATTCAAATCGATATGGTTTCTAATGCCTAATGGCTATGTTACACTAAAAAGTTTTATGGCTTCTATTGTCCTCTTGTTTATTAAGGCCGAAAGCAGGTTTTTGCGAATAGTGGCATTTCCAATATGATTGAATGGCATTTTTAAAATTATTATTAACGCTGTTATTTAGTTAAACCTTAATTTTCCATTCTCCTCCTATTTTTCTTTTAGTTTAATCCATGAACCGGCCATAAAACTCAAAAGGGACTAGCCAATGCCTGGTCAGAAAATGAAAAGAAATTGAAAGCGCCTGGTATTTCAATACCCCTGTGTATTTTATTGAAAGAAAGTGCATTCTATTTCAAAACGAATAGAAATAGTGACGGATACATAATGGCTGAATGTGGTGATATCGAAGATATTGAAGAAAAAATGTGCTTGATTTAAACAAGTAAATTGTGTCCGCACAAGGGTTACAGAAGCGTATGAAAATACCAGTCGCTTTCTACCCAGGCATTGGCTACGGACTTTTGAGTTTTATGGCAGTTCATGGATTAAACAAACAAACCGAAAGTTAAAGGTGGAGCGTAGTTTAACGTTAAATTCTAAAATAGCAGCCTTAATAATAATTATATAAGAATTTTAAAAACACCTTTAAATTCTAAATAAAATCCCCTTTCCATGGACATGCAGTTTGTATTATTTATTATTTCGGGGACGCCATTATACACTAAAATACTTTTTCGGCGTTAACAAACAAGAATACAATAGATGGATTGTAAAATCTTGGTGAAACTCAGGCATAATGTTCTTAATTTCAGCTAATAACACATCGGCCGAAAAGACCCGGGCCTAACAAAGAAAACACATTTATTTAGGATTTGATTTTATTTCTTTAGAACATTCATCTTGATTCTAGACCCTTACTTTTGAAATTTTACCCAGATCATAGTTTTATTTTAATCGAGTCTGAAAGTGAGCGCCTCGGCATCGTATTGCAAAATGGAGATAGAAAAATATCGTTCGGTAATTCGATTCTTGATTTTGGAAGAGAAATCACTGAGCAAAATAAATACTCAAAAGAACTCTTTTCAATAAATATTAATCAACATAGTAGGTTCCATCGTGGTCCCACGACTGTTTTTGTTGAACAATGTCCAAGTGCGCCAAAAACTGTTCCCATGGTGAGTAAAGTGAAAAACACAGAACTTCGAATGAGTTTGCCTCAAATTAAAAGTATTCCAGATATCTTAGATTGTAGAGATCTAAAAACACTGCATAGATTTTATCTTTTTTAGTATGGAGAATGAGACATCTATCCGCGCGAATTCTGCCGCGATTTTGTTCTTTTGCAACAAGTACACAGTAAGACTTTCAAAGCAATGTTTTACGCAGTTTAATCACAATCCAAATGAATTTTTAATCATTTCGGGATTATTGATAACCCGTGAGTCCGACAATACCAATAAAAGGATGAGTAGTCCAATAGTCGACTGCAACTGGCTAAGTATTCTCAAGTAAAAAAATTCTGCCCAATTGCCCGAAAAAAAGATGATTTCAATTTACGGGAATTCGTAAGGTATGATCGATATTAACTACCCAAAATAGGTTAAAAGGATCACAGGGCTTGACTCTATAGAAATTTTGGACATATTTGACGCCTACTTACAGAACAAATCGACTTCATTTGGCGAAGAAAAAATTGTTGATTTGTCGATTTCCACCTATTCCGTTGCGAAGGCCAAAACTGTCGAATTCAACTATGAAATGCTGTTTGGTATGGTAGGTTGGGCGCCGAACCCGCTCTGGGATTATAGCCCTTATTCACATACAAATATACGAATAAGATCATTGTAGCCATGTACGATAACGTATCACCGGGTGTATGGTAGACAGTCATACGCCCCTCCTCGTATATCGCCCTAGCTTTCCCTCCCTATTACTGACCCTAACTAATTTTTGCTATAGTATTTCAATATAATGATTAATGACATATTAACATGGGTTAGGAAAAAGTGTTTAATAGGCCCACTATTAAGCACCGTACACTGGGCAGTATAGGTCTGTACACTTTTAAGGATTAATGCTGTTTAATCTTCAATATTTTCTAGATATGATCCATTGCAACTATTTTCACCAGTTAATCATTAAAAAGTCTTAGGCTGAAATGTAAGATGATATAAGAGCTTATAGCCTGTTTTTCAAATGCTCGCTTTCATACTCGATTAATACAAAACTATTCGTCCGATCTGGCTAGAATTTCAAAAGTAAATCTGTTTTCTTTGTTAGGCCCGGGACTTTTCGGTCGATGTGTTATTCAATATGACTTATATGAAAATAGTGAGTAAAATTATGTTTACTGATCAATTGTAACTTATTTAACCCCAGCCAACCCAAAAAGGTTTTGTAACGAACCAACTCCTGCAAGGTCGTTTTGGGCCCACATATAAATTTGATGAAAAAATATTTTTTTAAGAATAAAAATAGTTAAATATGAAGTAAATACGTAATTTTACTCAGTACGTGTTTTTGGTTTCAATAAACTTCCAAGAAAACATTTTATGGCAAATATTAAAAAAGTACCCGCCTCAAAACCGATATGATAATGCTACCTCTTCGGAGGCCATGGGTTCGATCCCTGAGCGCGTAGGATTGACTGGGTCCTTTTTAAAATGGTGTAGGTGATATTAATTGACTAATTATACACTGAAAACAAATAGTCATGAAAAAGTCTAAGCCCGGTGTTTGAAGTATAGACTCCATGTTTCTTACAGGAATTGAACAAGAAAAAAAAATAAAAAAGTATAGAACACTTGGTTTTTGATGTAACGAGTTTTGGGATTTACACATCTTTTTCAAATATTCAAATTTTGATTTACACGAATCATAAATAACTTCATTCGCTCTGACTTTTTGGTCATTAGTCAATTCCGGCCCTATTTCTATGAAATTATAGTATACTTCTTATTATAAAAATTAGCTAAAACCATGATTTTTCGTCAAAAAACAAAGATATCTCTGTCATCAAACTCTTCAACTGTCGTTTTAATATCTGAACAATTGATCATATTTTATTAAGTCATATTCTAAGAAACTATTTGTATATAATTTTCAGTGATTAGCAAAGTGTTGTAGAAATTATAACTTTTCGAATGTTATGCATACTTATTACCTATTTCGTCGATTTCCTCGAATTTAAAATTATAGAATCGAGTGATTTCAATTGAAATTCAATCAAATTTAGATTTGTTGTTTGGGTTTTAAAAGTAATTCAGAACTCCTAAACAATATGCTATACATTTATTGGATTTTCTAAATATGGGTAAAAAACGACCTTTCTGGGCTCGTAAGTAACGTTTTTAAAACATCGTCAAAATCAAAGCCGCTTAAACTTGTATAAGTTGACCGGATTTTACATGAAGTCATCAGCCGGAAGAAAAATACACGTATCAATCTGGTTTGTATTTTTTTATTGTTAAAATGAGGACTAGACAGATGTACCATATATTGTTATCTAGATTCTTTTGTTGTACCGAATTTAATACTATATTCTTAAAATTTCAATATTTTTTACCGAATCGGGTGAGAGAATTTTAGCGATTTTTTTCGCATTTCGGCACAAAATAATAATAATATTCAACTTATTAGACCCAAAAATTATTGTTTGAAGTATTTATTACACGTATATAATGACTTTAAAAGTCTTTTGTTACAATATTATCGCTGATTTTCTTGCATTCAAAATCAAAACAATGAATGGTATCCGGCTGATGATGTTTCACTACTAATTCCACCACAGATCCATACAACATTATTGTTAATTAGCGTTGGTCAAAATATAAAAATTCTGAATATCAAATTTTGTTGAGCTTATAATATTGTAAACTATAAATTGGGATCTTAGGATTACAACTCAATCCAGTTAGAAATTATATAAATTAAAAAGCCAAACAGGGTTGCAAATGCCCCATCTGGGTTGGTTAGACTTAAGATTCATTTTAGCTATCTTAACTATATTTGATCCCGAATCTTAGATTTTTAGCCGTAAAAACAACCAACCAGATGAACTTAAGTCTTTTCTGATTTGGTCAGCAATTTCCCGTTTTTAGAGTAAGCAAAATACTTTTTCCATAACATAAAATTGATCAGTAAACACGATTTTACTAACCATTTTCATGACGAAGTCGTATTAACTCAAAACAATTTCTCCAAACATTTCAACCTCTGACCGATTCTTCTTTTTTGTTATTATTTGCGGTACAGAACACTGAGTATCAACCATTTTAACATACGATTATATGGTCTTACGTTGTTATTGCACGTATTTAACTACAAAGTCGTTTTTGTGGTAAATTATCAGTAATTTTCTTAAAAGATTCGGTTCTTGCAAAATGATAGCCGGCTAATGGCGTCACACATTAAACATTTTAAAATCTGTACAACTTATATAAAAAACTTTCTAATTATATTTGGATTATCAATTTAATTTTTAGGAATAGTTTTTGTTTTAAAATGGTAAGATGGTTGGACCTTATATAGTTTTCAGTTGTTTTAGTTTAATGTACTGAATTAATTTAGTTCATAGAACTAATTAACAAATTTATAATTGAAATAATTTATAGTGAATTGATCACTTAAGCTAACCTTTAAAAAGAATTAGAAGAACCTGTCTTTGTTTTAAGCCATTATTGAATAAAATCATATTTCATATAAAAGTGCAAAATACGAAGGGGAACTAATCGCCCTTTCCTTTGATTGGTCGTTTCGGCACAACGGCCAATAAAAAACGATTGCAGATGAATAAAAAACGTTTATTTACTTTTAAAAATGGCGGAATATTTTATTAGTATTCTAAATCATAAAAGACAGTAAGTAAATACTTTAAACTTTCATTTTTATAAACTAAATATTTTGGTGACTGATTTGTTTTACAATCCAGATTCTTATTATTATTTAAAGTCATAAACAAACTGATCACTGATGCAATCTTTTCTAACAAAGTGAATCTACATAATTCAATGCGATCGCTTCTCAAAAATATTTTTAATTACATTGTTAGACATAAAACAGTTGCAACAATGTATTTAAATTAATATCAATGGAATAAAAAAACTTATTGTTTGCAAAAAAAAGGTCCATAATCCTCAGTCCTCACCCTGACTATGGTCATCATTGGTTTATCGAGGGTCAATCATCGCTTTTGTGAATAGTTGCGAATTTTTACAACATAAAAGAAGTACCCTGGGGAGATATTGATAAAAAATAACATGGATTAATGTTGATAATTGTTGCATTTTACTGCTATTTGCATAGCTGTCAATTTGGTTAATCTTTTGATTTGCTTCGGATAATGGTGAAATGCCAATCAACATTGTTAGGCTTTCCTTTTTCGGCAGACTGCATGTTTTGACCCAGATTGAAGTGCCCAATTAAAGCGGAAATGCAGCTGGGCAATGTGAACTTTTACAATTTGGACAAAGAAGAGATTGTTTCTATGTTAAGAATTACAAAATATCAGTAACTCATTCCTAATGTGATATGGACATTTTGGTGATAAGTAGAAACTAGTTACTGTAATCTGTAGTAGATGAACTTGTCAAAGAAGGGCCATAAATTTCATTCATAATTAGAGTTAATTTCTTAGAATTAGGTTTCCTTGTTTGAGTTAGTAGTGTCAGTTTGCACCCGCCTCATTCTTTCCCTTTCTTGCCCTATTTACTACGTTTATTGCTCATTCCCTCTTCGGTCTATTCCATTTCTTCTGGTCTATCTCTCTGTCCCTTCTTCACCCCTCTGCCATTACATCTATTTTCTAGCCCAAAATCAACAACTTCTGCTCCGAACAAATCCTTCACGAATGTGCGTGTGTTGCGAGTAACAAACACCTCTTTGCCCTGCCGGAATTGTGAACCCAAAAACGACGAGCGTTGTGGATAGAGAGTAGAGTCTGTTGAAAAATATTCGGGAAGTTACAAGAAAAGAACGCGGAAACACCAAAGAAAATTTATACAGAATTAATAACGCGAAGCCATACAATTGTTGATTTAATTTGTGCTTGAATAAGTGTAAATTCCAGTGTGGAAATGCAATATTGAAGTTCAAATATTTTGTGTGCTGGGTGACCAAAATAGTATTGAAAGAAAGTGCATTTTTCATTTCAAAACGAATAGAAATAGTGACGGATGCATAATGGCTGAATGTGGTGACGTTGACCCAGTGGCTGATAAGGAAGTTGTAGAAAGTAAACCGCTTTTTTACTCATTGATTGGTTATTATCCTAATTAAAATCTTTCTCAATAGAAAACCGGTACTTTGGTTCAATTAAATTACAAAGAAATCCAATTCTATTCAAATTTATGAGCGGCGAGAGAAAATTTTGTGAATGTGTGTTCAGGACCCTTTCTTCCATTGTAGTTTTCATACAAATAAACTCGTTTCTTGTAAATCCCATCACAATGAAATAACTGGTAAATTTCTTGTTCAGTTTGTTTTTTCTCTCAAGTAATGGAATTTGAAAATTACCCGGATCGCAGTTCCTTCCTAGCTGCTTAATCTATTACATTTGAACTTACCGAAGAACAACAACCAAATTAGAATTTTTATTCATGAATCGATTAAAGTTCCAAGAAATGAAATGAGTAGTGCTCTCTGACGCATTATATGCGTGATCAAAAGTTGCGAAAGTGTTTTGTGTTTTGTCCATGAACCGATTTCGGAATTATTTGCGACGCAGTTACTGCTCATGATGTTTTAAGACTCTCAGTGTTTATTATGTGATTGAAACTAAATTGAAAACCAGTGAAAAACATGTTGCCAATTCCAATTATCGATTCTATTCAAGATGCACCACCAGTGGAGCCGAGAAATTTGGACGAGTACAGGAGTGGAGTTTGCAAATGGTTCAACGTAGCGAAAGGATTCGGATTTATTACCCCTGACGATGGCGGAACTGAAGTGTTTGTTCATCAGGTAAGCCATATCATGGGACTTTTTATTCCTAATTTATAATCAGGTAGAAAAATGGGAAATACAGGTCTAAAAGGCACCCCATTAAAGACCAAAACGGCAAGGCAATAAATAAAAAGCCAACATAATTTTACCCTCCGCTTTTTAAGAGACACAAAGAACCTGTCCGGAAATATTACCGCCGAGGTCTCTCTAAGCCACTTCAATTAATATCTAATTTATTACTGCAGTGTCATCCGAGGAGATTGTGCACAGAGCTAATGTTTTCCGTTTTTGCAGAGTGTCATTAATATGACTGGATTCAGATCGCTGGGAAAAGGAGAAGCGGTCATGTTCTTGTGCAAGGAGAGTGAGAAGGGGTTCGAGGCAACTCACGTCACTGGACCCTCCTTTGACGTTTGCCATGGGAGCACCTTTCGGCCGGCCCCAAAGAAGAGATTCCGGAAAATACGCTGCTACAACTGTGGCGAGTTTTCGAATCACATTGCGTCCAAGTGCAACTTAGAAAAGATGCCAAAGAAATGCCACTTTTGCAAACAGAGCGATCACCTGGTTGCGGATTGTCCCAGCAAAACAGCCCCTCGTCCTTCAGAGGGCGGCGATCCCTAGGAGACAAGACTTATCGAAATTGCATCCACCTAGTCATCGTCTTTGTTAGCAACGGAAACACCACATATTCTTAAAAAATCGCTATTTTTGGACCAAAATTTACACAAACCGACCAACCTCGTCCTTTTGTTTGTAATAATTATTTTAAGTACAAATTTTTTAATATAAAAATTTAACAAAATCCGTATTTTATTAAATTGTTTAAAGGGTGAGTTTTTGCTTTATTACTTTATATATTATAAATTTCCATAGTATATAATATAAGTGCGGATTAAGATATGACCTTAAAATATATTCTTTTCCAAACATTATGGGTGTTGAAGTGATACTTTTTCTTTGGGGAAATTATCAGGAAGAAACATTACGCTCTTTTTGTTTGCATAAATTAAGCAAAACAACTCATGTCAATTGAAAACTATCAAACCTATGTACAAAAATCGATCATTTATTAAACAAATTTTCACTTGGTATTTACAATAAATGTAATTAGATTGTGGTAATCATATCAGTATTTGCCTGTAAAACCAGATGAATCGTTCTCCTAAAATAAGGCAGTATTGAATTTATAATGAATGTCCTTTGGTTGGCCAAAAAATAACACAATCACTAACATATTTTAATTTCAGGCACTATGAGAAAATTTATGAAATCCGCTTTAAGAGGAAATTTTAAGCATATATTGGAAAATCCTTAATTCGCGACTAACTTATTTCCAACACTACGATTTGAGATCTATCTTAAGAATCCTTTTTCTGATTATTTATAATTTAAGTATCAGAACTAAGAGTTCCACATTGATATATTTATTTGAATGGCGTTAGAATTAATATAACTTTATTTAAATATATATCTTATTCGTTATTAATTGAGATTAAAACAACTTTTTGAATGATTAGTTTTATTTCTTAAGTAGTCCTTAAGATTTAGCAGGAATTTAATTTTAAAGCAAGGATTGGAAATAAGTTAATTTCAAGCAAACATGCTAATTTGGAAAGAGACACATTTTAGAAAATAAAGAAATAGATCAATAACTGCTGGTATTTACCATTATAAATCAGGGATGTTCGCATCAGCATCTGAACATCCCCAAAAATTCAGTGAGGATGTCCCACAAATCTATTAATTTTGACCAATGATGAATTAAAAAACTCTGTGTGAAAGAGGAGAAAGTGTATGGGAATTCCTGAGAAAACCCGCCATCGATTGCTTCAGACAGCCATATTTTATAAAAATAAGTTCATCTCGTTACTGTGTTTTGCAGATGAACCGTGGTATTTACAAAGAGGAAGAAACATAAAGTTGATTGCCAGTTCAGTTGCGAAAATGCATAACAAGAAGATGCAAACTGAAAGAATGACAGGAGTTGTACTGTGTGATGTCGGTCAGGAGACGGTGGATCTACTGAGGACGTGCTGCTGCAGAGATGATCGGCCGATAGAGGTGCTTCTTGACGAAATGGGACGGGGAGAAAACTGGATGAAGATGAAGGTTGAAATTGCTAAGCGAAACGTGTAGGAAAAATGAACCTTAATTAAACTCGAGTAGTTTATGTGTTTTTCCAACTATTTTTTTACAAGATTTTTTACAATTCGCTATTTTTCCGCGAAATATGAAGTAAAGAATAATAAGACAACCCAGTTCTAAATTAAGGTCTAAACACATACAATTA
>JXOV01007557.1:0-20412 GCA_001014945.1 Clogmia albipunctata | reverse complement strand
TAAGACTTTTCGGTGTGCACACAACATTATAATACAATGAAAAAAATGTTAATGAAAAGTCTTAGCCCGTTGGTTAAANATTGATATGCAATTTCATTATCTAATCATAACAGTTAATTGGGAAATTGGATTTTTAAAAAGGAGGAGGATCGTTCCCAAGCAGTAAAATTTAAGACTTTTCGGTGTGCACACAACATTATAATACAATGAAAAAAATGTTAATGAAAAGTCTTAGCCCGTTGGTTAAAACCTCCTATGTTCCTTACAGGAATTGAAAGGGAAACTTTTTTAGACTGTTATTACTAGCATCTTACCAAAAAATATTTCAAATCCACTTATAAACTAATCAATAATTAGATAGGAATCTAAAATTTTCATTGTCAATGACTGTTTCAAAGCAGTTTTATGCAAATGCCATATGTATTAAAAATTCTAAATTTTGTATATCTCTAAAATGTATGATTTTTTTAATTTAGTGTTCTTAAGCTTCTGGAGCGCAGATCTATAGATCTTCTATCATACAACTTACTGCCTAAAAATATTAGAAAACAAAAAAATAACAGTGTTTGAAAATTTTGGCTACAGGTGAAATGTTTCATATGGCACAATCTAATATTATTATTTCTCTAACTTAGTCAATATTAAATACTAACCTAACCAATATAACGTGCGTTCTTTAAAAAAATCATAACGATTATAAGAGAATCTAATAATAAATTCATTATATAACTATAAAAAATGAAAACCTATAACGTTCATGTTTGGGGATGATCACTAATGATTTAAGTGCTTACAAAATGTAATTCAATATTAGCTTTTTGAGAGCTATAATTTTTGCGACATATCGATCGTCCACTGATCGTATTGATGTTTGACTTGCTTCGTGGCGTGTTTATAAAATATATCAATTACTTAACTTGTGTGGCTTATCTTTTGTATCAAAATAGAAAACCAAACACAAGATATTAAATAATATTATTACATTTGGTGCGGCATGGTCTTTTTTTATTGATCATTAGTTATGATCATATTTTATATTACGTGAAGAAAACTGAGAATTATTATTGCCAACCTTTTCATTTCGCGCGCTCTTGCCAAAACGACCTTCCTTCCACCAAGCGCGCTCTTTAATTGTCCGTAACACATTTTACTACAATAACAAAATAATGTCCATTAAAGCAAAAGACAACCGCAAACTTTCATTCTTCGGTATTTCGTAGTCGTGTGTTTTTATCGGAACTTCACTTCAATAAAGATTTAATCATTTTTAGCAATGTATCTCATCGGTTTTGCTTTACTTCTTTCACATTCATTACCTCTTTCAACAGTTCTTGTTTCGCTTCAATCAATGACTGTTTCAGATGGTCGACGCAATTTGATTTCGCTTTCAGGTCCAATTCTTTGATTTTGAGTTCAGCCACTGCCGATTTCCATTTTTTGTTTTGTATGGACAGAGCCCGCTATAAAAGAATTCATTGAGATGATGGTGTGTCCAAGGTTTCATCACTTTGCACTCAGTGTGTAGTGTACATTTTTAAGAAGAAATAAAAATCCACAATGAAATTATTGTGCAGAATGGCGATTATTTAAAACAAACAAAGCAAATGAAAATATATGACAAAATGCCCCTCTCTCACTATCTCACCTGAGACGCATTCAATTTTTGACGTTGATCCGAGTTTGGCATTGTCAATGCAAAATGTTTCATTTTGCCTACAGCCTCCTGGGCAATTTGGATAGCCTTTTCACGCTCGTTTGCCTCCACATTCTGTTTCATAACACGTCTGAAACAATTAAGCAGCTAATATTATTCACACTCAACATTTCGCAATAAAAATTGATTGGATTTTACTTTTGTAACGTTTGCACTTTGTTGATCAAGTCCATCTTTTCGGGGTCTTTTCCACCCAACTCACGCCATCGATGGACGTTCATTGGAGTTGTCATCTCTTGTTCCATGGCCTTGTACTTGATCCGTTCCTGAAATGACAATTAACAGAATTAAACCAGCGAAATTATCAAGTGCCATTTTTAAAAAAATATTTTTTTACATCTCAAAGTCGTTAAAATTCGAAATTTAGGTAAATTGGATCAATGCCGTTTCGAATAATGTTAATTTTGTATAACTCAAATTTGATTGAATTGATTCACAAAGTTGTATAACCAAATATTAATTTCATATATGTATAATACCTTCTTTCTTTTCATGTTTGTTTATATATACATATTTAATGTTATTATCATTCAAAGCGGAAATATTAAGCTTAAGTTACCTTGTCAAAAATACTCTCCGTAAATCCAGGATCATGTATCTAGTGCAATAAATAAATTCGGTTAGTAAAACCGTTTTATCAAAAACCATGTATTTATTTTATCTTATTTACAAAAATATATTAAATTATGTTGTTCTTTATAGTACTGAGAGATTTAAATTGTTCTTTTTAAATAAATCTATTGTAAAAAATCGTAATTTTATTTTTAAAATACTTTACAATATCAATTATTTATATTAATTTATTTTCTAAAAAATACCAAAATCAGAAGAGTATTCGAATAACTGCAACGTTTTTGAATTGGAAAAATCTTTGCCTTCCACTAAAAGCTCTGGTTAATCTAACCCAAACTTTTTTTACACAATTATACTGTCCAGGCTAACCTGGAAGACCCACATAGATGCCAAGATCAAGCGCAGTCGACTGGTTTTTGGCAGCCTTACCTGGACCACAGACAACTGAACTAAAATACCACTAGAAGCACGTCTTGTACTGTACCATGATGCCATGATCTTATCAATTTGGACGTACTCCATGAAGCTATGGTCTACTTGCTCCAAATCACTTATGTATATAGTTGACAAACATCAGTCAAAAATTATTAGAACACTAGCTGCAGAACCTTGGTTCATAGAACACCCCAACTCCTGAGGAACCTTGAATTAAGCACGATCCACGACCCAGCCTTTAGTCGTCGTTATTTATATTACTCAAAAATTGAAACCAGTACTAATTCCGAGATAGCAGCCCTTCTAAATGGCGTACGTAGCGGGCGCCTAAAACGACTGACAGATGGACACCAAGAGCTGTGGGTCAACGATCTACTTTATAGTACTGTAACAAAATTTAAGTTTCTTAATGTAACCCTCTCCCGTCAATGTAAATAGACCTTTCTCCTCAATTCCAGCCCTTGTGATGTCCAAAAAAATGTGACAATACGGGTAATTCCAAATACAGATAATAAAAAAAACTTATACTGTCAATGAATCCGTTTAACCAATTACAGAAGAATTTTTTCAAATTATTATTTGAGATATTGATAATTGAGTTTAATGAAATTACTGTATTTAAATACTTGCAACTGAGTGTATTTAACCTTCTGTTAGAATAGTTATTTGTACACTTAGGGTTCAAAGTGATATTTTGTTCACTGAGAATTTCAGTTGTCAACCGAAGCTTGCTGAGGTTGACAAGAAATTCAAATGAACAAAATTCATTGAACCCGTAGAGTACACATAATTTTATACATTTGTAATCTAGTGTCTTTGATTCGAAAAATCTCAATAATTTTAATAAAATAATCTCAGTACATTCTTTTATTATTATAGTATGTGAGCGTGAGACAAAGTAACAATTTTTGTTTTTTGTCTCCCTAGAGAAGAAAAACTCATTTTGAATGGATGCTATGAGTGAACAAAAGCTTACTTTGAACGCATCAAATGAATAAAATATATAACCTCCTTAAACTCGAATTAAATCAACTTATTTTAAATAAACTGGCATACCTGTGTTAATGATCGATTTAATTGTAAAACTTCATGGCGCATGTCAGCCGTGTTCGACAGTCCTCGACTGAGCAGGTTAGATTGAGATCTCAAATTTCCAATTTCGATCTTTAATAGACGAATATCGTCCAAACGGTTCGCATACTGAATTTCACTGCGGTTGAGTGCACTTTGGGCATTTTGGAGCTTTTCGTTTAGAGCTCCAATTTCTTCCGTTTGCTGAAATATTTGATTGTTGAGCAGGTCCTTCTGATTGTTCAAGCTCTCAATCTGCTTTTCAAGTGTGCCAATTTTATGCTCATTTTCCGAAATGGTAGTCATCAACCGGTCAGACTCCACATTCTTCTCTCTCATCTCCGATTTTAAATGTTGAAAGGAAATCTGTTGACTTTGTATCTCATTTTTCAAAAGTTGTTTTTCTTTCTCGTGTTTTTCTATTATTTTGGTCTGTTTCAGTATTTCCAAATCCTTTTCTTCAATGCTTTTTTGGGCTGTTTCCGTTTGTCTATATGACATCTAAATTTTAAAAACCAAAGCCAAAATTCCATAATTAAGTTTAATTTTTAAAAGAAATTCAAATGATTAATTGCATGCGGCTTTGAATTTATTGCAATAATTGCATATTTGACTCATAATTCATATATTCGAAAACAAAAACTGTTCAATGAGAAAAAAATAAGAAAGCTGCGATATATAATCTGATCTTTCAAGGTAAGTAATTTGTAATTATGACTTATTGTACTAGAACATCAGTTTAATAACTCTCTATTCATTGCAATTACCTTTAATTTATTTCTGACATCAGTCAAGTCATTATTAATTCCAACTAAGTCTCGGTGAAGTCCCAACTTTTCCGACTTTAGAGCTTCACACTGCTGCTGAACTTGAGAATAGGCCGTAATTTGTTCCTGGATATTGCATTTCATTTCGTTTACCTGACTACACTTTGATTGAATATCGTCTGAAATTAAATTAAGTTTAACCACTTCAATTCTTAATTAAACTTAGCTCCTACCTTTTAGTTTATCGTATTTCTCCTGAAGAGATTGAACTTCGTCGAACGTCTTGTCTCTTTCCCTTTCCACTTTCTTGATAAACTCCCTCTGCCTTTGAATTGCCGCCGACTGTTGCTTCACCTCATTTTCCAAATTGCGAATCTGTTGTTCGTACAGTAAACACTGTTCAGTCAGGTCTTCGTTTTGTTTGTTCAGCTTTAGAAGGTCCTTTCTCACCAAGTCGCGTTCCCTACATCAATCATAAGCGCGTTAATGCGAATATCGATTTGGTTTTTGTTATTTATGTTTTAGCACTATTTTACACGCACCTCGTTATATTGTCAATTTGGCTTTTCGTTTTGTCGAAGGCCTTCCTTGAAGTGTCTTGCTCTTTTTCCATGTTCAAAATGATACTCTTCAGTTTCATCACATCTTGGTCCAGTGCCCCTTTGGCCAGCTCAACCATGGTCAACTTTTTCGTGACCATCTCCTTGGACTTGACCAGTTTAGATGTCTCCAGACGGAATTTATTGTTCTCATCCTCTTTCAGCTGTACGTGCGTGCGTGCGGAAAGAATTTTCAAATGGAATGTTTGCAATTTTATCATCACCATGTGTTTATTAATTGTAACCATAGAAATTCCTCACTTTTATTTACAATCGAACATATTTTTCTATTGTTTTGTGGGGATATTAATATTAGAGTGTTATATGTAGAAAAAACCACTGACCTTTAATATGTTGGCTTTGACTCCAAAGTCATGCAATAATTTCTCCTTGATATGGGTTAAATTTTCAAATTCGCCATTCAATCGATTCAGTTTCATCGACATCACCGTGTTTTGGGTTGTCAGTTTCTCGATGTTCGATTTGAGGGCAGCGATTTGCAAATTGTGCTGCATTGAACTTTTGTGGCTGGCCTCGGACTTGATTTTGAAATGCCTCGCCTCCTCCGCCTTTTGATCCCGGTCCACTGTCACTTCTTGGATCTCTGATTTTAGACTCTCCAGCAATCGTTTGTCCTTAAACGATTCGCTCGACGTTTCATCCAGTAATTTGTACAACTCTTTGTTTTTATTCTCAATCGTTTGTTTCGCCACCTCAACTTCTTCCAAGTACTCCTTCATTGCTTGCAATTTACTGCTGAGATCGTCCACCTCATTGCTCAAGCGATCTCTTTCCCGGATCACAGTGTCCTTTTGACGAGCCATTGATGCATTGACACTGAATAGTTTAATTAAAAAATTCTTAATAATAGATAACGTTTCAAAAGATCTTTTCTAAGGACACGAATTTTACATCCTTAAATGAATCAAGTATTTTGGAAACATGTGTTACATTTTTAAATAAATCTTGTAAAAAATCGTTTCAATTACCAACCAATTAAAATGATAAAATAAATTATGAAATTAGAAGTTCACAGTAATACTTCCTTCAAAAATTTCAACAAAAAATATGGATATTGAAATTAATGTTCATACTTTAGGCATTGTATATTTTAGTTTAAGTATGTATTTACCATGATATATCATTCATAGTGTTTATTGAATCAAAGTTTTAAATAAATCAATGTCCATAAATTGCATATATTGCCATATTATTCAATTGCAGGGACTAAACTTTCTCATTGAATATTTGAATTGATTTCGTGATTTTCGTATATAAATCATAAATAACCATTAGTTTCACCCCAAAACTATTCCTAATACATATTTATGTATTAATAAAAATTTTAAAGTTGATTCTACTATTTTTTTATCAAATGAAATAAATAAAAAAATGAAAAAAAAATTGTAATAAAAAAATATTTTTTCGAAACATCTTATAGAAATCCTTACTCATCAGTTTCCTGGTGGGCATATTTCTCGGATTCTTTTTGAATATCTTCCATTTTATCCCTAAGCACGTAGAGCTGTTTATGTGCTTCCTGTTCCCGATTCTGAGCCACATCCTTTTCCCGCCACGCTGTCTCAATCTCAAACCTTTGGCTCTGAATAGTTTTCTTATCATCCTCGGCCGATTTAATTATTTTCGCAATTTCTCCATGAAGCGTTTTAATTTCCAGGTGCATTTCATCAATCTTCATCCGCTCTGTGACCAAAGACCGCCTTAGCACGTGAAATGCGCTAAACAATCGTTGGAATTCCTCACTTAATAGATTCTGATTCTCTTCTTGAAGCGACTGAATAATCTGCATTGCAAATTGCCAAATTGTAATATTTTAGTCATAACAGAACAAGATTCCGACCGCTGGCTACCTACTCCATTCGCTCTTGAACAAATCTCCTCGAAATATTCCTCGGAAATTGTTTCCGGCTGGGGTGATTCGTCGGCTAGCGACGATTCCACATTCGCATGCGAATCTTCGGGGCTTTCCATTTCCTGGTCCATTGTTCACAGATAACCACCACTCACCACTTCCCACTGAATTGCACCCAGAGCCAGAGCTGCTGCTGTCGTCGGACACACACTTTGACTCACCACCAAAGACTGACGGCGAGACAAATGCAAAAATCCTGTTCACATCCTAGACAACCGAATCGATTTAATATTTTCGTCGCCCCAACACCAAACACTCTATTCTTCCTTCTCTCAGCGCGGTGTCATTTCCTACATACAATTTAACGGTCACACCGCAATCGCACGATTTATTTACTATAACGATGATCAACTAATGTCAATTTCAAGGCCATCAAACATATTTCACCCCAAAAATAAATTAAATGTAAACACAACACAGACTAGGAATTAATTACACGATGTGGTATTTTTCATATCGAATTAATTTTCATGTCAGAAAATATAAATAATCTGTGAATAACATTTTCCATGTATCATTTTTAAATTAATGTTTGGAATTACCTTAGAAAAGTATTTAACAATAAATCCATTACGGAGATTAATTAATTGCCAGTATTTTCTTTAAATGCTTATGATCTATAGAAATTATCTGGAATAATTTTCTCATCAATTTTATTCAAAAACTATTATGATGATTTCTAACAAAAGTTATTAATTAACAAGTACTAAAAAGTTTATAATTAAAATATATTTCTAAAAAAATTTTCTTATTGTTTTTCTTATCTTAAAATAATTATTTCATCAAAACGAGATTTAAGAGTTTTTTTTCTTATTTTAAAAAAGATCATTAATGATAACATTATATTCGAATCAACAAAATATTTATACACTCAATTGTTTAGTTTGACCAAACTGTAATCGCTACTAAAACCTTTCATCGATACGGATTATGCATTTCAATTCTCTCTTTCACCTGATTATATTATAGTTCAGTAATGATACAAAGAAATTGTAATTGGAGTGAAAATAAAGTTTGGTGTTGATTTTTTTAATTGTAGTTTTGACGTGGTGGTAAAAGTTATGACGTCAATACTGTTCTTGAATTGATGTCTTACTAATAAAACGTAATACTATACCAAACATTTAATGCAAATATTTAAGTAAAAGGAACAGATTGGTTAATATGGACATTTAATGAAATTCAAATTAATTTAAAATAACTGACTTTAAATAAAATAACTACAACAATATAAGTACAATAGAATCCGTTTAATATGACTTCGCTTATAGTAATAAATCGCTTATTATGACGAATTACAAAGATAATTATGGTTTACATATAAAAGGCATTTTAAAATAGACGGGTACAATTAATGATTTTTAAGAAATTGTTTTAAAATGATAAAAAATTACTTTTGGTAAGGATCTAAATATTCTGTATAATATTTATTTTATTTCTTTTTATGTTATCTCAATTTATTGTTTACAACAAAAAATGGAGTAATATTTTGTTTATTTTCATTTAAATGCTTTGTATGACTTAGTTTTTACTTCCCTTTAATGTCAATATACGAGTAATTGAAAATAATTCTACGCTACATAATATATTTTATGCATTTTTGTAGCTTAAAATTGATATTATGACACTCAAATTTGTTCAGTCAAAGTCGTTATTATAGCAAAAGTGTTTAAAGAATTCTTTAAAGCACGTGGGCTTTTTCTTTATTATTAAAGTGTAACCTCCGTAAAAGAAATCCATTAAATTTCTATGGTCGTCAGTTTTGAAGGGCGTGGCTTAACTGTGTTTTGTTTGTGTTTTTTTTTTAAATAAGCCACCACATCGGAGAACACATTAACTACGTTTACTTTTAGTTTATCATAGAGGCCGCACCGTGTATTTTTACAGAAATTCAAAGAATTTTTATGTTAATTTATTTAAAAATGCATAAAATTTTGTATAAAACACGATCGATAAGCATTACTAAACACTCGGGTCTTCTTTAAGGCACTCGCTTCGCTCGGGGCTTAAAACAACCTTTGTGTTTAATAATGACTTATCTAATCGACTATCGTTGTATAAATAACTATAAAAGTAGAGATCTATATTGTTAAGTGGTATTTGTGTGAGGATTTTAAATTTTCTCGTATTTTACGCTATATAATTTTATTTTTCACCAATGACAATAAAATTTTCCAAAGAATAAATGAAATATTTTCGAACCTCGATAATAATAATAAAATAAATTGGGAGTAGGGCTAGGGACTAACATTATCTGGTCCGACTACCGGTCATGAATAGGAGTGTATTGGCATTAACTTTGCAGTTATGACGGTTAAAACACTGTCAAGATAAGAGATACATACAATCCTCGGTTAGACTATCCTTAAGCTTACAATCCCATCTTCAATCTCTCCAATTGAAACCCGTTCGTTCTAGCAAAGCGGCTCTTATAACACCCTACTAAACCTAGATCCGGAAGGTATGCTCAAGTGGACAAATGAGGGAGACATGCCGCGGTTTTTAATCGATTATAAAGAAACTCTTTGTATGATTGTGAGTTAGTGTGGCTTAAATGCTCAACCTAACAAAACAAACGAATTAATAGAGGAGAAAAACTGTTCACATGCGTAGAAGACAGCAGTTTTTTTTTTATATTTACAGCATTCACGTAATATCCACATAAGATAAAATCTTAAAATTAACGTAAAACTATTATTAAAAGAAATATACTTTATATTATTTTCGTTTACCAAGCACACTGGAGAGAAACCATGTAAATGTGCGGAATGTACCAAAATTCAAGAAAAAATTTTTCAATGGAAATTCATCGTTCTAATTTTTGTAAAATAATCCAAATTATAAATACTAATCCATTAATAAGCACATCGCAAAAAATTACTCTAATAATTTGATTATTTAAAATTTGTCATATCTGCAGAAAATAGTCTCATAATTCCAAGAATAGAATAATTTTATTGTTTTGGTTGTATTTTCCAAATAAAAATAAACATGCTATATATTTTATTATAGCAATAAGTTCTTCCACAACATATTATATATTGTCATTTAATTCCTGTAAATATCGTCTCCCAAATCAATAAACATCTGAAAAGAAATAGATTCGTCAAATATAATTTGAAGAAATAAATAATAATAATAAATACTCTTTACTCACCTTTATAAAAAAAAAATCCATTTTATTATATCATAATGTATGACATTTCTTTGCCGTTCATTATGTTTACATTATAATAAAAACAGTTATAATTTTCCGTAAAATTTATTCATGATGTACATTTATGTTTATTTATTTATATATATATCGATTCGTATAAAATAGTAGTAAATCAACAAATTAATACAGTGTTTTCACCTTTCGGTCATCGTCCCTCTAATAATAGAAATATATTTTATAATAATAATGGGGCATAATTCGGTTACAGCTGGAAATTATACATCAGTTTTCAAAATTTGTTTATAATTCTTTTAATAGTCAAGTGATAGATATAACGAAGCTCAAACATCATTTTGGTTCTCCATCTTTCCGCGCTCAAACAAAGAATATCACTAGCAAATACAAGTCCTTTTTACAAAGTCATATTTTTCATTGTTTTTTTTACATTTACAACCCTTACATTATACAAAACTTAGACTAAGCGGCTTGATAAAGGAATATTGACAACACAATCGATACCAAATTTGAACCATTTAGTGACACACACATAAATGCCTTTAGATAATCGGAATGTGCGAAATTCATTTTCATTAACCAATCAAATCGTCGTCATTTATACAATTCAAAAGAATAGTGAAGCGTTAAGAGCCATTTTAGGTCGTAATTTCCTACTCAAATAATAAAATTATTATACATGTTAAAAATAATACAAAAAAGTAACAAGAATATTAAAATTAGATAAAATTTACTAATTTAAAAAGGATTATTAATCTTCCTAAAATAATAAAATTCATTTAATTTATTTCGAATAATTCATATTTCTGTTGACTGTAAAACAACCTAAATAACAAATTCAACAATTTGATTTGACTTCAATATCGTATAACATACACCAGTATGACTCTTAACGCCTCAAATTATATCCGATTTAAAGTAATAAAACAAATGTTTACAACAAGTCTACTGGATTAAATTCCGATTCAATCACAAAGTGTCAAAAACAGGATAAAATTTTAATTTGGTCGAATGACTAACCTTAGTACAATGCAATAAAACGGTTGTCGTTGTCCATCACAATCATCAGGCGGCAGCTCCCATTTCCCTGCTGTAGCATCCTCGGCAGACACGGACCGCCTTGTTGAATCCGAACTTGGGAATGGGCGCAGAGACGTTGGAACAGATGCCACAAAACACCTTTCCACAGTGGCGGCAGTGGTGGCGTCGGCGGAAAGCGGTAAACAGCGCTGAGCAGGACATACAGCGAGGGGCCTCCTCATCAGGCACCCATCTTGGAGGCCTCAAATTCATCACCTCATTTGAAGTTCTTCCAACGTTCCCGTTCCCACTCCTCTCCTCCCCATACGAATTATTCCTGGGCACTGCCGATGTGGACGTCGTCCTGGTGCGCTTGTAAATCTCCTCAGACGGCTCTGATCCGCTCAGAGACGATGTATCGCCCAAACTATGGCTCCTCGCCACGTTATTTTGGTTCCTCAACACCTCCACTTGAGCCGTCCGAATCACGTCGTCACTGCTGCTCCTCGACTCTCGATCCGATCCCACAAACACATTGTCTTCTGGATTCACCTCTTCCGCCGAGTTTATACTCTGATTCGACCCTGCATTCGGAGAATTCTCATTCTCACACCGGCCTCCATTTCCAATAATATCCCTCTCCGTGGGCCTGAACTCAAACAGCAGCTCGTCCATATTGCCCGCCTCATCACCAGCAGCCTTCGTCTCTCCCAACTTGATAGTCATACTTTCGTCAATTTCCGGCTCTGGTGGTGAAACGTTTATCAAAAATACACTGCGCAGAATTTTCCTCAAATCGGATGCGAAATTGGTCTGCAACTGATCGGCCACTCCCGCTATACACACAAACAGACGGTGCAACAAATTCTCTTTGCTCCTGAAAAATATTAATAGTTTATAATAAATATAAATAAACCAGGAAATTAAGAATTATTTTAAAATAATAATTTTTAATGTTTTACTTGCAATTTGTTGTACAGTCGATTCTCCATAATTCAAACCTCTCAATAATTCGTTCGAATTTTCAAGAGTCGATTGTAATTTAAAATCACAAAAAAGTGCTTTAAATTAAATTAAACGTGAAATTGAAAATGCATTAAATCACTGATAACCCTGATCAACCCGGAAAGAATTTTTTACGAAGCCAGGGTGGGCCTGATAAGCCCACCTATATTAAGAATAAACAATTATTTTAATAGAAATATATTGAATTTTAAGAATCATGATTAAATACATATATTACAAGTTATGTTTGAATAAGAATGTTCATTAATTCATAATTAATTGTTATCTGTTTTGTTGACGGTTGACATTGGGATACTGCTATTTCTTATTACTTGAAGCTGTTACATCTTTCAAACTTGTAAGTTGTATTTGGTTTGGTTAATCTATTTTATTGCGCTTTAGAATTACATATGTAACCAAGCTCATTATAATTTCTCTTATGAAAAGCTTTCGCCGCATAAAATCAGGACCAGGTTTAAACTATTTGATAATTGGGGTTCGCCGACCCTTCTACAGTTTTGTGTTAGTTTCGTATAAATTATAATTGGACATATAAAAAAATAAGGGAAGAGGAGAAGGACTTTGGATATTACATACTAATTTTATAGCCTAATTAAAAATCATTCTTAGTAGCCAACTTGCTTCATTCACAGAATTGACAATTTGTCTACATTTCTTTACAACAAAATGTCGTCTTAAAAAGTCGAATGAATTTCAATTTGCATTTTGGTCCTTAAAATACAGTTCAAACATATCCATTATGTATCCTCAATAAAATAATGGCAGTTATCAGATGTTTCAGTAAAGCTTTTTTAAATTTTAATTTAAATAATTGATTTGAATAGTAGTATTTGTGTCGTGAACAAATATAACTAAAATTTCAGTGGCTCTTCCACTGGATGTACCACTTTAATTTTAAAAAATATTCTAATTTTAAAATCCAACCGGACCTGTCAGGCCCTACTGGGTTGGTTAGGGTTAATTCAAATTTTCTATATCTCTTTAATTGTAAAAATAACAGTACTAGATGTAATAAACTCGAATACGAATAATTAAATTAAATGTCAAACTTACTTGAACTTCATTCTGACAGTGGCCTTGATGACATTTAAAATTTCGCTGGGCACATTTGGATCTGATTTGGGGTTTGGTTCCGTTTCTACATTATTTGGTTTATGATGGTGCTTCCTTTTGTGATAGGATTGTTCGTTTTGATGTGGACAGGCGACACATCTTCTTAGGTACTTCTTTTTTTCCGTCGAAAATTTCCTCGCTAAAGAAGAATACCTTTGATTTGGCTCCTCATTTTTGGAATGGTGGTGATGATAATGATGGTGGTGGTGGTGCTTTGACTTGCGTGATGTTGGATTCGTTCTCGAACAACTGGGCTCTGTCTTTTCCTGGTCAACTGCCTCCTCCTTACTAATTTCCTTCTGGACATTTTTCCAATTGTTTGAATACTTTTGTGAAAAATTCGCCTCCTCTTCTTCCTCTACCTCCTTCTCCTCCTCAGCATTTTCATTGGGCACTTTTTGGGCTGCTTCACTGACTGTCGGCTTATTCTCCATATCCGGCGTCCTATCTGAACTGGTCGTTTCCGTGTTCAAACCCGAATCTCTCTCTTGTATATCTTTCAGGATGTTTTTATTCAATTCCCTTGCAATTCGTTCTATTGATGACTGGGTCGAGGAGATTGAAGAGGGAATCGAGTCCATCGATGAGGTTGTGGAAGAAGCTGGAGAGGTTGTGGTCGATGTGGTAGAGGATGAAGTGGTACTGGTGACATCGTCATCATCCTCGCTCACCACAGACGGGTTACTGCTAAACACGTTCGGCTCGTCGTCCGTTGAGATAAAGCTATCGGTTAAGGGCGCTTCGCTTGGCTGCAGCAAATATCCTAGATTCGTATTCGGGACTAAATACCCTGAAGCACAATCGTTTATCACATCTATACTTTGATTCTCCTCCACTGCCTCTTCCACACCATTTTCCACGCCATTGACTAAAAGAAAATATTTTTATTATTTTACTTTAAATAATATACACTGCATTGCAATAGTATTTCTAATACTTTCAGAATCAATTTAGATACCGACTTGCTTCATTCACAGAATTGACAATTTGTTTATAAAAAATGTCTTTTGGTTATTTGATTTTCAAAAAAAATTTTATTATGAAATTTTATCTAAGATTCGTAAGATGTATCCTTAAAATAATGGTAGATTCTCTAGTGGAGCACACTTTAATTTGAATTTTTATAAAACTATAACTTTATTAAAACAATGATTTGTGTATAACTATATTAGAATAACAACATTTCAATACTTATAAGCAAACTGGGTAATGTTAAATCCCGAAAAGCAAATTTCTAAACTGAATGGGGAAATACAACAAACAGATAATAAAGTTTTAATGAAGAAAAATTCAATTTGATTAATAAATAATGGTCTACTTTATTATAGTGGCAAGAGAATTGTCAAAATATATTTTCCATTCGGCTACAAGGACTAGAAATATAATTTTTAGTTATTGAACATTGGCACAAAGTACTAATTTTGTGTATTTACACGATTTTGGATTGTCTGCGGATATTGAATATCGCATAACTAAACACTGTACGGTTATAGGGCACTTTCTAAAGAAAACATTTAAATGTAAACATTTTCAATAGAATTGCATATCTTATTCATACCTGCTTCTTCTAGTTCTTGACATTCATCTCTTATCCTGCCCCATGTCTCCTCTAGGCTACTTAGATATTGGTCCATTTCATCTAAAAACTGCCTGTTTTCACTATTCCCCTCTCTCCAAGACTCGTTCCTATTCCTATTATTATTTCCATCACACTCTTGAATCACTGCCTCCTCCTTCCACGACTCTGAACCATGTCTGAATGGCGGATCATCACCACTCTCCTCCCCCTCCTCATTATCATCACAGTCTAGATTGTTGCACCGCAGATGAACCTCCTCATTGGTGCACAGGAGCCGCTCCAATTGGTGCAACTCATTTTTGGACAATGTCCTTAACAAATCCCTAATTTTGATCAACAACATTCGGAATGGACGAAACATTTCCGATAACTTCTCCGCCGATTGGCCCATATTGAGCGGACCAGTGTCGAATATAATGAGTCCAGTGATAATCGCCAGCCGGGGTATCGAAAACATTAGGGCCGGATCAAAAGAGTCCACTTGATCCTGCTCAATCAGCCCGAATTTGAGCGCCCTTTGCAGCGTTTCCGAAAATAGGACACAGATCATCTCCTGCATTTCGTGCTCGTATTTCGACTTTACATTGACCATGGCGCTCACGTAGCGCAGCTCAAACTCGGCAAACAGCCGATCGAAAATCTTTAGACTCTCGCACAATTGCTCAGTGGCTGTGTCGTTTACATTGAGGTTCAGACGCGGTGAATTGGGTGTGTTCTGAAAAGTTAATGGAATAACATTAATATCATGGCGAAATAAATATTTTAAAATATTGTTATTATTGAATATATAAACAATTATAATCAAAATTACTCGACTGCCGATCAGATTTTAATAATATTCTGACGTCTTTTAAATACTTTGTTTACTTTAAATATTTTTATGTCCTTCAAAATTGAACTTTAATGAAATGTATTCTAAATAAATTGTATATTAAGATGTTATATTTGTAAAAGGTCGATTTAAATATAGAAAACAATATTTAAAAAACAATATAGTTAATTATACAACAAGGTTGATAACATAAGACATTATTCACGTGTTTTATATCAAAATTTTATGTATTTTTAAATATATTAACAAGAAAATAGTGCTAAACCCTGTAGAAAAACAACGTAAAGAAATAATAATATTAAAATTATATTTGAACACGAAACCGATACTAATGCAAATAAATGGATTTAAATTAAAATTTTGGTAAAACTCAAAGTTTAAGAAGAATCACTATAAAATCTGATAACTGCCATTATTTTATTGATGACACATCTTCCGGATCCTGTTTAAAACGTATTTTAAAGAACAAATTTTCATTTTAAATTTGATTCACTTGTCAAAGTGAGTCAATACATTTAAAACTAACAGAAGGTAAGATTACGCCGTCAGACGTCGTAAAACCGTCAGCTTATGTATGAATTTAGCAAGCTGTGCTTCTAGCTGGCACAGCACAAATATAACGAAATCATCGTTTTAATTGAAATTTAATTACAGTCTTTCAAACACAATAACTTTTTTTTTTCATTTTTACAGAGAGAATATTTTATGTCGTCTCTCTATTAGTCATACTTTAAAAGAAAGTATTTCATTTACAAAATCAACTGTTTCAAAGAAAAGTCTGGAATGTACATTTAAAAAATATTTACTTTAATATTAAATCATCAATTAATACAGCAGATTATGAACAACAAAACTGACTTTAATATGGATTTGTGGAAATCGTTCACGAAGGTCTCACTTTAAAAATAAAGAAAAGCACTAGTACTTTTAAGAATTCTTTATAGCACTTGTGCTATAAAAAAGTCACACTGACAGAAGTAACGTCAGTACCACAATATCAATTTCATGTAACTAAAACAATGTACATAACAGTTATTTGTTCTACAAGGGTGTAAAATAAGCCATTTTCAAAGATGAATGAGAGACATTAGGTTAATGTTTCATCGTTCCGAAGTTAAAGTTAAAGTTTAACACCATATTTTTTTGCAATTTCCTTAAAACACGAATAACTTATTAAAAATAGATCGATTATCGGTCTTTATATGAATGGTCTGGTTTAAATAATGTTCAATTCATCGTCCAAAATAGTGCCAGAATTTTGACATTGAAATAAACTTGTTTGTTTTTGTCAGAAAAAAGTATTTGATTTGATGGAAAAGCTTAAAGCGTTAGGCCACTGTTTGGGAAAAAAGTATTACTGAAATGAACTTACATTTCGAAGGCACTGTTCCCGCAATAGATTCCGAACGTGATCTAAACTTTTGGTAACCGCTTTTGCCAGAGGACGCATCTCGGTGCTCTCTGCTTCTCGATTCAGGATGGACGATCCTGCTGCCAGACACTCGGCGCCGAACCATAGCTGACCGGCCAGACTCTCCTGCAACACTTCTTCCGGGAATTTGGCACGAAACGTCCTTGCGGTACGTTCCTCTCCAAGCAATTCATCCATAATCTGTTGCGTGATAGCCAGAAGATGTTCCTACAAACAAATGAAACGTGTTAATTGACGGCCAAAGAATAAATGACTTCGTTCCAAACAAAGTGATGGAGGAGAGGCAAAAAAACTTTCAGTTGTGTATCAATTAGCACTATTCATTGGCAGTAAAATTCGGATTTAATCACCAAAATATTACCACACTCACCACTCAAAAAAGATTATTAAATGATATCAAACAATAAATAAGGCTATTTCAAGCATGTCAATGTGTTCAATTTTCACTGTATTATTATTTTTCTTATCTTTGACAACAAAGGGTTGTATTTAAGGTCCTTATCTGAAATTTGTAAATTTTCCATTTACATTTTCACAGATTTGAACTGTATCAGTGGCTCTTAATATTTGAATATTGCTGGATAAATACGGAAGCCGTAAATGTGCCTGGACTTGGCTTGGAACTTCGTAATTGTGAAAAGTTTAAACTAAAATTTGGAAATAATAATTACATTTAATTTTAAGACAGACGAATATTTCTATTTCTTTATCCAAAATATTAGATAAAAGTTTTATTATTATTTTATACAATTCTTTTGAAAAATATTTACATTTTGGTAGCCAATGTTTCCTCCTTCATAAACGTACAGTGTTTAATTATGCATTATTCAATACGCAGACAATCACAGATCGTCTAAATACACTAAATTAGTACTTCGTACTAATTTTAAGTTACTAAAATCATATGTTTAGATCTTAGTAGCCCGGATGTAAATATATTTCTACAACTTACTTACCACTACAAAAATTTCTTAAATGTTGAATGAGGTGTCTAAAAGTGGTTTAAAAGATCGGTGCTGTCACGGATATATCAGTGATAAAGTGCAAGGTGCTATATTGTCGTGATTTACCGAAACATTGAAACTGAAATATATATTCGCTTGACAGAAATTTAGAACCCTGCGGTCTTCTTATTCTTTACTTCATATTTTGCAAATCAATAAGCGAATTGTATAAAATTTGGTTTAAAAAATGGTTGGAAAAACCCATAATTAAACACTCGATTCAAACTCATTTCATTCGTTATTTAGAATTCTACTCGTGTTTAATTATGGTCTACTTTTCCCACACGTTGTTTAAATACCTATTAAACTACCTAATCTTACTGTAAAGAAAAATAATTTTAACTATTTCTTTGAAAATTTTTAATTATTAAGAAAAATTAATAGTTTCTATATTAATTAAATTTTTAACGATAAATTTCGCAAAAATCATTACATATTTCATCAAAATAACATTCAACCCTGCTTGACAACTGTCAAAGTGTGTGGAATTGAGTAAAGTATTACTTTAAATTTCCAAAGTTTGCACTGAACAGGTGTTTCTAATCATTGGTATTTGTAAATTATTCTAATTTGCGGAAAACCCACTCACGGCTAAGTAAAGAAGAAAAACAGTGATGATCGTCTAATTACACAAATATTTGCCATAATTTACATATTTTACATAAATCAACAGGTAATTTAAATTAACACTTAAAATCTTGTACAAGTCACACACTTTGGATAGATGGCTTCAATTTCTATTCGCCAAATTTACTGTGTGTGCAGCAGTTTAATCAAAGGTAAATCGAGATCAATGACGGTTCTTTTCACGGGAATTGGGAATTCGCCAATTCCATAAATTTCTACTGGAATCGGAACAAGTAAATAAATCCAAAACTCCGCGCTGATTATTCATATTTTCAGGTCCGAACGTACGTACGTAATCTTTAATTATACATGTAAACATTTGAAATGATACACTATAATGTGATTCGAAACCGATTGCCAGTGAGTCACACATCTCTCGAAATTGCAACTGTTGAATGTTGTTTTTTTTATATAAAAATGTGGATCATATATACGCAACAACAATATCAAAACTCCAATGCAATAAACAGTAACCGCTACTCGTTTGGCACCTGCTCTATTGCAAAAACTAAAATTCGATAAACAAAGGATAGATTCAATTTAAAAAACGCACATATTTATAACCTTTATTCAAATTATTCAAATATAATTATGAAATACTATAGCTTAGCAAATACAAAACATTCTACACATAACAATTACCAGTTCCAAGTTTTAGCAGAAATAACATTGGAAAAATACAAATAATTAAATAAGAGAATGTCAATTCAAATCTTCACAAGTCATAACCACCATTATATTATGAAATATAGATGGTCCGAAATAAAAGAAACGTATCAATGACGTCATTCTTGTTCCATATTAGATTTCATTGTGAATTAAATATTAAAGTTCGTCTAAAAAGGGAAATATGATAATTTGAGGATTCAGCACATACGTACGTGTTTATGATAATGTCTTAAAATACACGATTGAATCTGATTCATGGTTTAAATTCCTAAAATAAAGGAATTCCAATAATAGGTTCCTAAAGTGAGCACAGCTAAATATATTGTTTTTAAGTTCATTCTTCATTCATTCATTTTTATTCTCGATACCAACCGTGAGATTATATGAGCCGTCTTATCATTATGAACAATTGTTTACAATAGACTTTAATTATCGGCTTCTAATAGTCGATAAGATAATGCTTATCGACCGTGTTTTATACAAAATTTTATGCATTTTCAAATAAATTAACACAAAAATTATAAAAGAAAATTCGTTTCCTTCAAATCAAATTTAAAATTTAGTTCTTGCCCACACATTGTTCTTATATTTATGGGAAGATGAAGAAAACTATATCTTGTTTCTCTTACTTGAACATAGGAAATATCACCTTGCTTTTTCAATTAAAACGTTATTTTTAAACAATCAATCCATTAAGTTGTGTTTGAAAGAGAAATCCGATAAATGCATCTCTATTAAAATCATTCACAAATACAGTAAAACTATACAGAACGAAACTGACTTCCCTACAAATTTGTTGGATTTCACAGAGATCGCACTTTAATAATAAAGAAAAAGCACTACACC
>JXOV01007555.1:2739-17112 GCA_001014945.1 Clogmia albipunctata | reverse complement strand
ATTATGAGAAAATAGTATAAAAATTTTTGGAATTCAAATAAAATAATGATGGCTATCGAAAACTGAGCTCATTATGCATTGTGGTTGATAAAATGGGCTCAATATGATAGCAAATAAAGTCATAGTTACGAATAGTCTAAAAAATTTAAGAATTCAAATAAAATAATGATGACTATTGAAAGCTGAGCTTATTGTGCTTCTCTGGATACCAATATTGACATAATAGAATAGCTAAAACAATCTCGAATAATATGTTATGACAGCGGGGTTTGAGGCTATTACGCACCGTAGCTATCAAAAGTTCCGAAATATTTAAGCCAAATCATGTTATTTTATAGATCAATGAATTCCCTACACATCGTTCATACATCGTTTTGACATTGGCGTATTCGGAATCTTAAGCACACCAAAAATGATTATTTTGCTCAATTTTGGCTTATACTTGTTTCAAATGATAATTTAGTTGAAATTTTTAATTAGATTTATTCTTTGACAGAAGAAATATTAGTACCGTAATTTTATGAAACTAAAATGCATAAAGGATTATAATGTAACACTTATTTTACTTTTAATGTTTCACGAATCACCTTAATATAATTTCCAATTGTTTCTTATTATTATTCCTAGATGGGAGAAACGGTGAACAAGATAACGTACAAGATGGACGAGACTGACCCGTGGTTCGAGGAGAAGATTGTGGAGGTGGATAATCTGGACCAGAACATGCAGCGCCTGCACTCAGCGATCAAGGCGCTGGTTGGCCATCGACGGGAATTGGCGCAGTTGACGGGGGGCGTGGCCAAATCGGCGGCCATGTTGAGCACTTGCGAGGAGCATACGGGACTGTCTCGCGCCTTGAGTCAGCTGGCCGATGTCGAGGAGAAGGTGGAGCTGCTGCGATCGGAGCAAGCCAACTCTGATCTCTACATTCTGTCCGAGACTATCAAGGATTACATAGGTCTCTTTGGAGCGATCAAGGACGTGTTTCACGAGAGGGTAAAACTGTTTCAGAACTGGCAGCACGCTCAGCTTCAATTGACGAAACGACGAGAGAACAAGGCTAGATTCGATCTGGCGAACAGAACAGATAAATTGGAGCAGGCCCAGAAGGAGGTGGAGGAGTGGGAATTGAAAGTGCAACGTTGCCAGCGGGAGTTTGACTCAATTTCGATGGTGATCAAGACGGAGATGGATCGCTTCGAGATGGCGAGAGCGCGGGACTTTAAGGCGACCATTGTCAAGTACCTGGAGGACCAGATGGCGCACCAGCTGCAGCTGATCCGTCAGTGGGAGGCCTTTGTTCCCGCGGCCAAAGAGATTGCGTGAAACTCGGACCTCTAACCTCACTTTTTTCAGCAAACAAGAACAACAATAAAAATCGACTTTTTATTTGACAACTGATACGATATACGTCACTTTTGCATTGCAATTAATCCATTCCATTCTTCGTAGGCAATTTGAAAAATTGAACACCTCGTGTTTTTGATAAGACAATGTGAAAAAGGGTAACTCTTTCTTTTCTCTACAGATTTAAGGAAACTGTGATTGTGAATAACAAAAAAATAAATAAAAATATAGTAAAGAGAAGAGTCAAATAGCCGTGGACTATTTCCGTTTTTCTAAAAAAACAAATCTAGGCCATACTAGAAACAAAAAAACAAAATAGAAAGAGAGACATGGCAACCCTATTTGAATACTTGATGATCAAATAAGATGATGACAAAGGAGCTAGCTGATTTCGCGATAAAATCGATTTTTGGATACAATTTAAATCATAATGAACATTATTACTATATGATGATGACTTTGTTTCAAGGAATATTTTCGTGACCTTGTTCGACTATTATTATATTATTATTATATGCTATATTATACTATTATTAAATATTCTTTATTATATATTATATATAATTATTATTTCAAGGAATAATGAATAAGTTGAACAATAAATCGTGTAATTAAAGAGAAGAAATGCGTTTTATTTATCAATTAACAGTAAAAAATGGTTATAGTTTTTCTTCGACGACGACTTAACAACTGTTACCGGTCTAGGTCTAACCAATTGGTTTTACGTAATCAAAGTTTTTTAAGTCCTATCTATTCATTTGCCAATCTTTCTCAGAACACGCATACTAGAAGACCCCTTTCATAACTCATCTGTATCCATTTATTGAATAGCAGCAAATTATTTATTTATTTACTCTGGTGGTCCCGCACTTTGACCTTTAAGATCTATTGTACTCCCTCACATTTCAACCCCAAAAGTGTGCCCATAAGTTTTAGTTTTAAAAGAAATTTAAAACTTGGTCTAACTTCAGGGTCTACTAGTATTATAGAAAGATCCGGTTTATTTCTTCGATTCTGTGCACTACATCCAAGCTTTGAAAAACTGTCTGGCCGAACGAATAGTATTGATGATGCTACTTGTTCGACATTTGAGACCGGAAATATTATTTTTGTAACTGCTTTAAAAAATTGTTATTAGTTGATACTGGGAAATAAATTTCAAAAATAAAATTTCAGTGCTTGTACTGGATTCGAAATTAAACATAATACAGTGAAAGATCCATATAAATGGGGATTACGTATCGCAAAAATACCGCGAATAAGGAATAGAATTCCAGCTTTTTCTTGGTTCCAGAGTTATGGTACGGCTATAACCTTAACATAAATATTCTCTTTCAATTCCTATAGGGAACATGGTGAGTCTAAACCTCAAACAACGGGCTTAGACTTTTCATGACTGTTATATTGCCTTGTTAAATTTTTCCCAACATTCTTTAATATTCTTATCAGGGATCACAATCCAAATTATTCCATATAATTTTGTATGACCATTCCGATAAGAATTTTTGAGGTTGCCAATAAAGGGATTGGTCACAATTTCGAAAGCACAAATAATGAGCTTCTGCTGTGTAACCCAATTTTCCACAGGATTTTAAATCAATTAAGAGTATAAAATGAGCGATTTTTAAAATTTGGAAACGAATATGAAAAATCATCAAATGTGACCAATAAAGATATCTAATGAATAGTGATAGTTGACATCACTTTCGAGAGGGAAGGCCGTCGAGTCCTTTTACGTGAATTATAATTTCATTTAGTATTTAAAAACAGCTCATTTTACATCTTCATAATTTAATCCAATTAACCTAAGTTTTTTTCAGGTCACTGTTACTAATATATTTCTCAAATAAAAATACATATTAAAATAAATTATGCAATGGCATTTCTTCAACAGTTGGGAGAGATGCCAATTGCCATAATACTTACTTAATTAACAAAAAATAGAAAATATGGTGAAACACGAACCAACATATTAATATCAATCCAAATAACATATTGAACTAGCAATTGCTATTCAATCTCTTTTAATTATAAATCATGATAAGCTGATCCCAATTATAACGAAATTCTTTCCTTGAGAAAATTGACTTTTTATTCTGGTTAAAAACAATTACAGAAACTTCTAATAAAATATATGGGACTAAAATAATTTTTTATCTAAAAACTTGTGCATTATTCAAAAAGTTACGCACTTATTGATCCTCCGTCGTATTTGATCTAAATTTCATAAAATTTGTTTGAAAGTTATAATTGGAAAAAAGTTTATTTTTACTCATATATTTCCTGAAAAGTTATATAATTTATATTCCAATTTTAAGATATCATAGTCTATCAGAGCAGGGAGAAAACACCCTCACATCATGTTTACTTGATTTTAGTGCCTGAAAATGACTGATAATTCAAATTAACTGTGCATATTACTAACATCAAACCTCTTCCGTAAAGTGGATAGACCTATACTGTCCTAGTGTGCGGTGTTGAATGGCGGGTCTAATTGAACTTTTACCCTCACCTATCCCATTCTATTCCTTTTGGCATATAATAGACATTTGTTATCAAGTAAGTATTAGTAAACAAATAGTTTTTTTTTCCTCATGATGGTTCTGAATCTGGGATGAAGTACAAGAAATTTGTTCTATAACTTACTCTTTCCTTATATCATCATTCATTGATTTAATTTATAATATCTGTCCATATTACTAACATTGAACCTATCCTGAAAAGTGGCTAGGCCCAAACTGCCCTAGTGTTCGGTTCTGAATGGCGGGCCTTATAAACATTAACTATTACTATATCAATAGGGCATTTGCAACGCAAGACGAAACGACACCGTCATAAAGCAACGAAAGTGGTCGTGGATTGGCCATACGCTAAGGAAAGCAAACGACGATATAGCGAAGAGGGCATTGGAATGGAACCCACAGGGTTCGAGAAGGAGAGGCCGACCGGCTCTGACCTGGGTTCGATCGGTACATCTGGAAAGTCAGCACCTGGGGACGTGGAACCAAATTAGGGCTATTGCCTTGAATAGACCACGATGGAAGGAACTGACTGCTGCCCTATGCTCCGAAAGGAGCGGCGTCTAGCCAAGGAAGCCTGAGATATCAATAGGGCCAGTAACAGTTATAGGAAGGGAGAGCTAGGGCGATATACGAGGAGGGGCGTATGACTGTTTACCATACTCCTGTTGATACGCTGTCGTGCATCTGGACAACTTATTCACATATTTAATATGTGAATAAGGGCTATAATCGTTCTTCTCCCACAAACCAATAATCAATCATAAAACCTGTATTTCAAAAAGGCATGGAGCTATTGATCCTCTCTCGTAAGAAAAAAATTCAACAATAAAATATGAATTTCTATATATTTGACTAAAAATCGAATTCAGTTGAAAAAATATCGACAAGACGTTAAGAGCTTTCAAATTCAGAATGAAAATTACATATCTTCTTCTCACCCAGAATTAAAAATAGTACTCTAATTCTGAAGGAAGAGGAATAACAGAGATTCAAAGAAGATTAATTTCTACCAATAGAGCGTATTTTTCATTGTCGCATATTTTGAAGTTTAAAGATATCACAATAAAGAACAAGCTAAGAATTTACAAAACACTAATTAGACCCATTTTAGGATACGGAAGTGAAACCTGGACAATAACAAAGACGGTTGAAGAACAGCTAAAATGTGTGGAGAGGAAAATTCTCCGACGAGTATTTGGACGGGTATATGCAAATGGGGAATGGAGGATCCTACACAATGAGGAAGTATATTAAATGTATTGGGATGTTTGCCATGTTTCCAGGATGGATGAGAGCAGATTCCCCAAAAACCAGTAGGCCGATCAAGAAAACGATACGAGGCGACAATAAACGAAACAGCAGATCGACTATTAGGAATTACCGACTAGAAGGAAGTGGCCATCAACCGTCAAATATGGAGGAATAGGATTGCACAGGCGAAGGGATCGACCGGTCCATAAGCCTGTAGTGATAGTGACTCTTCTCCTATGGCGTCCCTCCCAAGTTTATCGTATGCAGTTCTAAATACGTATTTGATTAATAATCTTTAAATTCAAAAGACATTATATAGATAAAGCTAAATTACTTAAGTAGAAAGGACTTTAAGATTCTTAAAACAAATTATCGTATTAATATTCATTTTATAAAATAATATTTCATTGATAAAAATTGAAGGTAAAAAATGGTTTATTTCAATTTCAATGTCAGGCCAATAAAAATGAATTTTATTTTCCTAAAAGCTTTAAATTATTTTGGAAATTTTAAAGATATAAATTAAAGCCATGTATCATCAAAGAAAAAGACAAAAACATAGAAGTAATATCGTGACATTTCCTTTGGAGTACAAAGGAAAAGTAAGTAACTGACCATCATTGAAATATTTGCAAATTATTTGTATTTAAAATATTTAATATATAATCTTGAATTAGCAATAGCTTTTATGGTTTTAAAATAAAAAGAAACCGACTAAATGCAGACAAAGAAAATTCTGACTTAAAATATTTTTTTATAAACGGCGGAATCAATGAAAAGAAGAATAAAATTCGATTAAATGTCAAAACCATCTTCCTGAGATGCTTTGGTGCTGATACGATGCAGACAGTAATAAAATAGATATTTATTCAAAATGCAAATTTAGTACCCAAATTTTTGAAGTACCCCTCACATTTTCATTTCCAGGCATGATGGAGAGCAGCCATTAAAGTCTCGTTTCGGAATTTAATTGCAAAAGTCATAAAAGAATTAAATTGGCGTTTTAATTTTTTATGGACCATTTTATGTGAGTAGTCATAACCTTTAACGTTTAGTATATGGTCAATTAGTAACAATGTCCATGTAATTCAATTACATATTTGACTCCATCTCGCTAAAGTTATGCAGCACATGTTTGAATGAATACTAAGGCTCATGTACATCGAGACATAATTGAGAAAAATTTATCTTTTTAGTCGTTTACTAACCACTAATTTTGTATTACTCAATTTTATTATTTTATTCATTATTTATTATTTCATTTTTTCAAAAAAATGACAAAGTGCCTCTGTGATCGAGTTGATATTGCGCTTGACCTATTCCCAAGAGGTCTCGGGTTCAAATCCCGGTCACAGTTACTAAGCTACGCTGTCCTATTAGCCCCTTTTTCCTTTCTTTCTAATTTCGTTTAAAATTCTGCATTTGAAAAAAAATTAAATTCTTAATATCTTTTTTTAAAAATTTCCTTATGGAATTCCAATATACATTGAATGAACTGATTAATTGTGGAAGAGAATGGAACACACCATCTCAAAGAAAAATAGTACACAAAACTATTTTAGATGCAAAATAATATTGTAGAATTGGCAACGAGCTAATCACTCATTCCAATTAACAATGATTAATGAAACACAGACAAAGCTTGCTTTGAAAGTGCCATATGTCCCTCTGTTGGGATGAAAATGTAGGAAAAAATATACAACTAAGTCGATAGTGTATTTCATAATGTTTATCGTCCGTGTTTTATGTATAATAAATTTGATGCAGTCTTTAATAAATTAACGCAAAAACCAAAAAAACAATAATTTTCTTGAAATCAAATTAAAAATTTAGTTATCTCCATTACATTGTTTTTGTTTCTTTTTCTAATTCCACGGGAACATGGAGAAAGCTACGAATACAGTTAAATCACACACAACGAAATGGATTTTTTTTAAACCATTTAAAAGTCTAAGCTCAACTTTAACAAATACATAAAGCACTGAAAGTTAAAGAAATATGAATGTTGTAAAAGTTTCATAATAAATAATGAAGGTGTTTCTTTATACGCTAGCCACAGTGTATGAGAATTGAGTGCTTAAGTTATGTTTAAATCTTAATAATATAAGTTAATATATACCTAACCAGTTATTCAAATTTAAAATCAAACTCTTATTTTCAGCATTGATTAATTTCAATTTCAAGTAACAATTTTTAGGAAATTTTTATTGCAAATGTGTTTTTATTATTTCTCCAAGAAAAGCTCGAAATAAAGGCATGAGTAAGTAATAAAAAGAAATTTATATTGAACCAAAATCAATCAATCATCATTACTGACACAAGCCAATAACACGTAATAAGATTATTTTAATGGAACTTAAGCAAACCCTATTTCTAAAATGCCTATAATTTCCTTCAAATAGCGGCAGCGAGTGATATATTAGATATTTTGATATAAGTTTATCCATTATTTTTTAAGTTAAATTGATTTAGATTTGTTCATGAAGAAACGTTCCCCAGAATAAACTTTTTAAAATTTAAAACATACTATATTTAATAAAATTTACATCAAATAGATCCATTTCAATCAGAACCTTAAACCAATTTTTCCCGCCATTCAATATTAAAGGAAGAACTATAGATTTATCTATTTTGATAATGATACAAAATGACTTACGGCGATTAATTAATAATAGAGAATTTCCGCTCACTCAAGAAACGCGTTTTTGTTTAATTACCTGCAATAAACTAATTTCCTTGAGAAATCAATTAAATTATAAAATTGAGATTTCCTGAGATATTGATTCATATTGTTAATTGAAATGGGTTTCTATCAATGGATAAATGATCTGGTTCACTTCATTTTAATTTGACTATTTCAATTGAAAAAAAATGGAATTTCTAAGATTTGCAAAAAGAATGAATACTTACAGCTAATTCGATACCATTTATTTATAATTTTTAATTTAAGAACATTTTGTTATTTAATATTGTTTTATTCCTTCTAATTTATGCTCAATGAGAAATATATTTATGGTTATAGTTTTCTAGAAAAATTTGTTCCAATTAGCGTGCGACAAACTGTTACTTTGCCGCCCTAATAATAATATTTTTCTACTACATTCCAGTACGGAACTCAGAGTAGTCTCAACCTCAACCAACGAGTGTTGGAATTTTCGTGACTATTTGTTTTTCAAATCTGTCTCGTGACCGATGTGCTAACGCATCCGGCTGCCTCTTCGGAGTCAAGGGTTCGATCCCTGGGCGGATAGGATTGACTGGATCCTTTTTCAACTGGTCTAGGTGCTATTAATTGACTAATAATACACTGAAAACAAAGTCACCGAAATGTCGAAAACCCGTTGGTTGAGGTTGAGACCCCCCATGTTCCTTATAGGAATTGAAAGGGAAATTTTTTTTTTATTTGTTTTTCAGTGAATTAGTAGTCAATTAAAAGCACCACTGTGCTGCCCTTATGCAGTAAAGTTCTAACTTTGTCAATGTTATTCATAAAGCGTTTCTAGTTGTAGGAATTGCACAAAACTTAGTATGCAAACAAGTAAGTAATGGTCTTTTGTCAGTCTCGATCAATTATCGTCTTCGTTGCATTCAGACCAAAAGCTTGTTCAATGGATTGGTAATGTACTTTATTACCTACCGTTATGTATACTGATGTTGCTTTTGAGAGATTTTCTTTATTAAGATATTTGGAACAGGATATCTTAAAAATATACAGAAATCGTACTGAAATGATTACTGTAATAATCGATTTTACAAAATCAAGTAAAATTTAATGGGTTAAATGTTCTGATTCAATTTGACTACATTAATTTAACAAAAAATTAAATTCTTAAGATTTTCCTAAAAAGTACGAATACTAAAAGTGAAATGTATACTATTTCAAATACTATATATGTATTAAGAATTCATTTTATTATTTAGAATAATACACTGGGATTCATCCTTTTACGATAGGGGTCTTCGAATAAATTTTAGTTAATATCTCGGAGTGTATCAATCTGATCTAATTTTTTTGGGCACGAAGAAAGGTCTTAATATTGGGCATCGTCTGGGCTATAAAAGTTTAGGTTTGTTGCAAATAATTAAAAAAGTGCGGATTTTTCCCATATACAAATATTGTTTCATCCTTTTACGACAGGTAACTTATTATGAATGTGGCAAAAAGAGATAGTTTAGTGATTTTTTAAAACTAAAATAGTTGATTATGTATTGTTTAATATATACTGCGGGAAAAATTGGGTCACTATGTCATAGTAGGCAACCAGTAATTATCTTTGGAAGTCTGAAAACCCATATTTCGAATTATGGGAAAATAATATAAAAAATTGAGTTCAAATAAAGTAATGATGGCTATCGAAAACTGTGCTCATTTTGCATTGTAGGTGAAAAAAAAAGTTAAAAGTTTCTCTAAATTCAGTGATCTGTATAGGCTTATATTCAGTGATCGGTACAATGAAATTTAAGTTAAACAAACTGCGAAGCATTTAAATTGGCATATTTGAATTTATTTGACATATAGGAATGTTCTATTCTTTTCTCGCATTACGACAGATATATTTATAAGCAAGAAATGCATGTATAGTGTATGGAACAGAGCAACATATATTTCTATAAAAATTTAAAGACTTTTTAAGATTTTGTGTGAATTTAATTAGAAATGCATAAAATTTTGCATAAAACACGGTCCATAAGTATTAATAAACACAAGAGCCTTATTTGAACCATTCGCTTTGCTTGTGACTTTAAATAATTCTAGTGTTTATGAATGCTTTATCTTATAAAACTAGTTGTATAAATTGAATAAATTAAATTTTTTTTTTTCATTTCATTATAAAATATTTGAATTTTATTCTAAATAATAGATAAATGAGTTTTAAGAACAGTTTCTGGACATTTCCATTATGCTTACAAAGGAGTTTTTGCTTGTCATATGTGAAAAAGCATTTATTTCAATTAAATGTATTTTTAATGTGAAAATTGTATTGTAAATATCCTTTATAATGATCTAATAAATATAGTATATTTGGTATATAATGTATCATTCTACTAAGTCTGAATGACAAAAATCAATTTCCGATTGTATAGAAATATTTCGCAAACGGAAATAATCGTAAAAGAATCACGAACAATGCGAACTTCCTGCAAATAAGAATGTGACTTCACAATGTTCATTATTGAAATTGGCATTATCTGTCTGCTTCATTACGAAATCAGGACATGCTATTTTTGCCAAATAACACTTCCTTTTTGCCGTTAAATTGAGAGGCTGTAACATCCCTTTCAGACGTGTCCTGCTCTAATTGCAAGAATAGTAACCTTCAAAGTAAAGTAAACCAATTATAATTACCTTTTATGCAAATTTGCGGACGTGAACTGAAATTTCCTGCCCTTTTTCACTTTTCCCAGCCAAGCAATGACCCAATTTATTATTTACGAAATAATAGACAAGACAGCACAAGATAATTATAATAAGTATTTTTTTTTATAAAATGTTTTCAATTAGATTAGAGATACTTTTTTCTAATTACCTTTGTCCATTAAATGTGTAATGAACTAATTACCTTATCTCCTTATAGACAAGCAATTCCCTTAATTGTATATACGAATACACATTATTAAAAATGTAAGAAATAAATTAGTTTTCTCTTACTGAATACATATATTTTTCTTAGAATTTGTTTTTTTCATTTCATTTTTATATAAAACTAGTATTAGTATTAAATAATTTATATATCACTTAAAAATTGTTCAAAATCATTCAAAGTGTTGTTTTTATTTTTTTTTATTTTCGAGTTTTTTTTAATTATAAAAAGATAGTTTGTGTATAAATAAATATTTAATTTATAGTATAATCGTTTTTTTCAAAGATATTGTTATCAACCTCGAATGGCGGATTCAATAAGCATGTTTATCCTATTCTATTGAAATAGATTATCGATAGAAATATGATAGTTAGGGCCAGAAATTGTGTTAGGCAAGGGAAGCTATATATCGTAACAAATAATGAATCGTAAACATGATATTCAATTATAAATTGTGAAAGATTGACAAATGAATAAATTCATAGGGCATTTGAAAAAAAAACTATGATTATGTAAAACTAATTGGTTAGACCTAGACCGGTAACAGTTGTTGAGTCGTAGAAGAAGAACTAATGTAAGATTTTTTGTTGTGTTTCAATTATATAGACTCAAAATCTGTTTATTATCTTTATACAATTCTGTTGAAAAATGTTTACATTTTAGTTCTATAATCGTACAGTGTTGAATAAAGTATAATTCAGTACCCACAGACAATTACAAATCGGGTAAATACACAAAATTAGTACTTTTTGATGTACTTAGAAGCTTAGAATGAAAATATATTTTGACATTTGTCATGTCTCTCAACAAAGTAGACATTGACTTATTAATCAATTTATTTTTTTCCCATGAAATGTCAAAAAGAAAAATTCGTCGTAAATGTTGGTTCTGGCTTTTAAATGTGGTTTAAATGATAAGTGCTATTACAGGAATATCAGTGATACAGTGCTTCATGCTCTATTTGCGTGATATATTGAAAAATTGAAACCTAAATTTCTATTTACTTGACAATTTCTTCCCTTAGTTGTATGTGTTTAGACCTTAATTTAGTACTGGATTGTCTTGAATTGTCTTATACTGTACTTCATATTTCGCGGAAAAATAGCTAATAAATATGCGAATTGTATAAAATTTTGTAAAAAACTGGTTGGAAAAACACATAATTAAACATTCGTATCTATTAGAAACTCTACTCGAGTTTAATTATGGTTCATTTTTCTATATGTTGTTTAAATAACTATTATGTAGTGGGCTTTGTCTTTAAATGCATTTAAATAAAATAAGTAATGTGTATTTCTAAAAGCTTATTTTTTTTAGACCGGTTACACGTACATAAAAATTAATATTATTTTCTAGAAGCTTATTTTCAAAATTATAAAAATCAAAGTCGTGTAACATAAGAAGTCAGGCAAATTATAGTAGTTGTGTACGTCATCATCCCTCGATTTTTACACTGAGGCAAATTTGTTGGTAGATTATTACTTTCTTTTTTTACTATTGAAAGTAAGAAATCAATTTTTTAGTGTAATAAACTCAAATCTACGTGAAAAAGCTAACCTTTGTATGCAGGAGTACAATTTTATTTAATAAATGTTAGTTATATTTGTTGAGCTGGAGATTTAGTTACCTATTTATTTACAGATTTTTTTTGATTGTGAAGAGTTTGATTTATAACCTGTAGAAGTGTTGCTGAAATATTATAAGTATTCTTTATAGAACGAGTATGATAAAAACCAATTCCTTTTGTACAATAAATCCATTTTATTAATTATAAATATTTGCGTATAATCGTACATAGTTCCATTACTGTCATATGTATAATATATATTACTCATGATCAATTAGTAATTAATACTCATACTGAATAGTAAATATATGTATATAATAATAATAGTAAATATTTGTCCATATTAAAGGTAAAGATAAAAAGTAAAGTACTACTCATTTTTTCATTGACAATTGGTAATTGGATTCATAGATTTTGTTTTTTTCATTTGCTTCTGTCATATAGTCAGAGAATGTTTAACCTTCATCAGTGCCATCTTTTCCTTCTTCTTCATCATTTTTCGTTCCATTTCAATAAATTACAAATATTATTTTGCACACACTCTTATCGATAAAAACATTTAAAAGTTTTCAAAAAAATAATGTTTTATATATTTTTTTGTTGGTTTTTTTCCTCCATTTTGTAAACGCATATTTTGTTTTTTTACTTCATTGTTGTTGTTGTCACATCCATTTAGTTTCAACTTCAATTCAATTCAACCATAATTTTTGTTTGGGGTAGTATTGTGTGTGTTTCTTCTCTTAAAAATTACGCTTTTAGACACTTGTTGAATAAAAGTGGGCTTTGGTGACTTAAAGTTGACACTTTTGGCACTTTCAATAGACCGTTAAAAGCTACTTCTAGGCTCGTCGGTCTTGGATTGAATTGGTAGTTTCCTGTAAACCGAGCATCGGCTGGATATGGTCGGTTTAGGGAACCAAGAGGGGGTTTCCAAGGCTTCGGAGAGGGTCCATCAAACAAAATTGCCAACCACAAGTCAGAAAGCCGTCTTAATCGACAAGTATCCTGTCTCCTGCTCCATGTCTCCTCTTCTTATTTATATAAAATTATTATTAATGCCATAAGGACAGCTCTTAAGCTTGAAAGGAATAGTTTTATGAATTAATAGAGGCTTATGGAAATAAAACATAAAGAACATATGAAAAAATACAAAGAGGGTTAGTAATTCACATCAAGTTCTCTTGGGCATAGATTTTCCACATAAAATACTACTTTAACCAGAATAACAATAATGTAGTAATATTAGCAAATAATTCAAGTACTCTTGAAAGGAAGAACAAGTGTTTCTGATCCGTTAATCCGTGAATGCGTGGTCCGATAATCGTCAGCAAAGGTCGAGAGTCGTGTCAAACCAAATCGCAGCTCAATGTTTTTTCTTTTCATTTTTTGATAATGCATCCAATAAAATGTGCCGAAAGACGATCCAAAACGAGGCTTTAATGCTGAGTGTCGGGCCTAAAGCCGATAGTAAACAGAAAATCCTGCAGTTTCAATCCTCATTCTTCTTCACTTCTTCTTAATCATATTATCTTTATTATTTATTTTAGTGCGAAAAATTGCGCGTAAAATTGTGTTATTATGTGTGTATGTGAAACCGGAAAATGAGAATCGCAAACTAATCCTCGGTGTGCCGAAAGTATTCATCAGTGGTAATTGAATTTTGTAAATTTAGTTTAATCCAAATTAAAATCCCTGCTTCTGTTGATAAGACTGGAAAAGAAGAGAATTTGGGGTTTTTTAAAGGGTTAATGCATATTTTGTGTTGTATTGGCTTGTCCCACATGAAACTTTTCACCTGTAGCCTAAATTTTCAAACACTAATTTTTTTCCATTATTTTTAATTGTAACAAATTTCAATTCAAATTATATTCCAACATATATTTAAAATCGGTATTATTTATCTGCCTCTGTGTCCTAGCGGTTAGCACTCTGGACATCCTCCTCGAGGTCGTGGGATCACATCCCGGGCGGACATTTTTCTAGCGCGAAAAAGTTTCCATTTGTGTATATCAATAACATTGCGAAATAATATTCATAGCGAATTATAAATTTGTGATGGCGCAAAAAAAATGAAATGGGCGGATTGACTGGATCCGTTTACAAC
>JXOV01007552.1:10842-42369 GCA_001014945.1 Clogmia albipunctata | reverse complement strand
TAGTCAATTAATAGCACCTAGACTAGTTGGAAAAGGACCCAGTCAATCCTACCCGCCCAGGGATCGAACCCTTGACTTCGAAGAGGCAGCCGGATGCGTTACCACACGAGGCGTGTATTAATTCACAGTTAATAAATAAATATTCTCCTCTACATTCCAGTAAGGAACTTGGGGTAGTCTCAACCTCAACCAACGGGTTTTAAACTTATCGTGAAGATTTTTGTTTTAGTGAATTAAGTCAATTCAATAGCACCTAGACCGTTTGTAAGCAGATCCAGTTAGTCCGTACATTTTATTTATATTTTTGTGTTCTAATTCGCTAGGAATATTATTAAATAGAAAACTTTTTTTCGCGCTGAAAAATACCCACCTAGGATTCAATCTCACGACCTCTGGGGAGGCAGTCCAGGGCGCTAACCACCATACAGGTGGGCATAAACGGTTATCTTTTCAAAATAGGAATTTAAAGCTACCATTTTCTAAAGTCATTTTTGTCAGAAATATTTCCTTTTCAAATTATAGTTAATTGGATATGATGTATAATTTATTTCATACGAGTTGAATAGGATTTCAAAATTTTAACGAACTGCAATAAAACCAGCAAATAATTAATTTACACAATAAAAAAGAAATTTAATACAAAATAAAATGCACATTTATTGCGTAAGTAAAGTATTTCAGTAAAAATAGAATGTAAATAAAAAAAATACGTTCAATAACGTAATCCACATCACGGTAATGTTTGTAAGTCTGATGATTTCAGTTTGTCTGGAAAGAAATTCATAATTTAATCTTTTTGTAATTACTTTATATTACAGAACTTACAGATGTCTTGCTTCAATTTTTTGTAGTACTTCTTCTTCATCGGCTTGGTGGTATTCATGGCCAAGTCGCCGCAAATCTTATTAAAAGCAGCCTCCAGGACGTACAGCATCGTCTCCTTGTTGGGAAGTTGAAGCTGGTAAGTCACCTCCTCACTGGGGGTGTCGCTTTCATCAGTAGAGGTCACCTCCTCCGTCTTCACAATAGTGTCGAGGTACGAAGCGCGCTTTGCAATCATCGGCTTCTTAGAAGAGGACGGGTTCTGATGCCCATCATCAGCTCCACGTTTCTTCCCAGTCTCACCCTTCTTTAGAGAGAGCTCAAAGTCCCTTTTCGGCCCGGAACAGACCCGGAAGTGCATAATCTTCCGACCCAAGATCTCCATTCTGAAATTATATATTGGTTAAGAATATATCATTTTATTTGCAAAATAAAAATTTTTAGTTAATTTATGTATTGAAATATATAAATTCAAAACAATTATTTTTGAAATATTAATTATTATTATTATAGAAATGCACTTATGTATTTTTAAAAATTGTTGTTATTATTAAAAAAGAAAATTTGTAGTGTATAATAGTTAGTTACTTGAGCCTTTGTGGCCGAGTCGGTAGCGCGCTTGAACTATGTCCAGGAGGTCCCGATCATGGTTTACAGGTTATGCTTTCCTAATAACCTTCTTTTTATTTCTTTCTTACTTTGTTTATAATTCTGTATTTGAAGAAATTCCTAATATCATATTTCAAAAAAAATTCCTTTCCTATCGATTTCCTATCAATATCCATTGAATGAACTAGTTAATTGTGGAAGAGAATGGTACGAACCATCTCATAGAAAAATAGTGCACAAAACCTGTTTGCAATGTGAAACAATATTGGACAATGATTTAATCACTCATTCCAATTAACAATGATTAACGAAACAAAGACAGAGCTTGCTTTGAAATTGCCCTATGTTCCTATGTTGGGAAGAAAATTAAGAAAAAAAAATAGTTACTTATACAAGGTTGATAAGATAAATAAAGCAAAAAGTTATAAAAGTGATTTCGGATTTTGGTCAGACTCACGATCCCACCCTTAAACGTAATAATGTTCATCGACTGTGTTTATAAAACATTTTATACTTTTTTCGATAAATTGACAAAAATTTAAAAGAGTAAATGAATTTTAATTACAAATTAGATTTGATTGATTTTTCAATTTACTGTCTCGTTCATTTTAACACAAGTTGAATCAATTCAACAAGTATCAATTTTAAAAATGTTTTATTTTATTCTAAAATAATTGATGGAAGGAACTATATATTTATGTCTAGAAGATGAACGAAAAAATATTATGAAGATTAATCGTAATAATGCTAATTTTTAGTAATTTTACATAGCTTTGTTTTATATATAAATACTTCAATAATGTTTTTAAAGCCTCTAAACATAATAAAGTCACCGAGTTAATGAAGGCAGATAACATTTTAAAAGGCATTGGTACGTAGATATTGAAGCATAATCATATGAAATTCTATAATATAAAGCTTTATCTATTTTGCACGCGTTATTTTAAAAGATGTAGTGTTGGATAATAATAATAATAATAATAATACATAAAAAACTAGTTTATGAAACAGTTGCCGTTAAAAATGGTGCTTGAATTTTGACATTGAGTACAATGTGTATGCAGATTATGACTGTCTTTTTTCACTAAGTAAAAGAATAAATTTTTTTGTTGCTTTATGAAAATCGGATTGATGTTGAAAACCTAACCTTTCGATATGGGACTAGAAATCTATTAAACATTAGAACTAGGTGTATAAACTCACTGGTTGTTCTCCAAAGTGAGAATTATGGCGGTGGGTCGCCGATTGATGCCACTGGCGCACGAATTCTGGCAGTAAAACTCGAGGCCAATGTTCTCCGTGATCTGTCCCGAGTAGTGGCATCCGAGGGGAATGAGGAGGGACAGACGTTCGGCGAAAGTCTGCTTCTCCTCGTTGCCAATGTAACTGACATCGGGTCGGCGGCAGAGAACAATGTGCGGCTTCATGTGGGGGTGGGCGTCCTTTCCACTGGCCCGATGATTCAAGCACCGTGTCACAGAATTGTAACGATCTTGCTGGCTCGTAAATACTGCCATTATACGAAGATGCTGAAACGATTCAATCATCTAGAAAATTCCAACAAACCATTTTGAAAGTGAGAAAATCACCATGTCCTGGTTATTTGCATTGTAGCTGGTTTTAATGCTGAACGTTTGGCCCATTTTTAAATAGACACGATTCTCCTCAGCATTGAAATACCAGTTACTCTTCCCGTGCTCCTCCTGAGGACAGTCCACCTGGAAATCGATATGATCCATGTCGATGTCATGGAGCTCGGGCTCTTTGTGCAAATGCTGAAATAAAGATTTGTTTGTAATAATTAATTCATATTTATGAAATAAAAATGTACTATTTGAATTTCACAGTAAATTGTAAAAGATAGTTGTGCTAAAACAAGATGAAACAAGGCCAAATTTCATACAAATCAGTGAAAACCGTATTTCATCTTTTCGTTCATTATTTTAAAAAGTATTTAACTGGTAATTTCAAACAAATTTCATAGTTTGATTCAAAATCAATCTTAGTAACCAACTTGTTTTTTTTTATTTACAGAATTGACAATTTGTACACATTTGTTTACAATAAAATGTCGTTTTAAAAGGTCATTTGAAATATGGCTAAAACAGGGTGCTGAAAATGTGTTCTCAATAAAATAATGGCTGTTATCAGATTTTCTAGAGAACTTTCTTTAACTATTAATTTCTAAAATAGTATTTGTGCCGTGTAAAAATATAATATAAATGATATAATAAACAAAATACAATTTCAGCTAAATTTTGCTGTTTTATTTTCATCGTTTAGTATAAATGTCGATTTTGTTTAATAACAATTTGAAATTAAGAGTTGTAACAATACTGGAGAAGAAATAACCCAACTCGCACACTCGTAATTGAAAACGTTATTCTTAATTCTCAATATAAAGAGATTAAAAAAATTATGATTTTGTTTTGAAGCTAACCCAATATTAATTTTTTCCATCACAGGACCAGTTCAACATGCACTCCATGAACCTCCAAAGAGCCAACAACTCTGTTCCATTTTGGATCAAATCAATTGTGCCATGTGTTGTTCTTTGAAAATTTCAAACCGGAAAATGTTCTACATTTTGAGTCATGGTCACGATAACAAAAAGTCTTCCAAAGAACCGTCATCTCTAGAGCATAAAAGGCATTCAGACAAAGGCTTGAATGTTTATGAGACTCCGATCCAGTAGAGAATAAAAGGTTGAATTGCTGTTCAATAGGTGGTATAAGACCTGGAACTTGGAAAGGGGTAAACTATTGGATATGAAGAATTCTGTTTTTGGTTAAAACATGTTTATAAAGCGAATTATAATACGAATTTAATTTGGTACTTTCTTCCTCTTTTTCAATATCTTCCATCGTTCCATTAATGTAAAAATTTTTATAAATACTACAATAGTTTCCGCAATTATTAGTCAGTTAACAATTGTGTTACGCAACCTAGAAGGACGCCCGTGTAAATTTGATACAAATTACCCGGGCACCATATAAAAAATGCCTTTGACTGACTTTTTACCCGAGTTCGTTTAAAATGTGTTACTGCAAATGGAAAATTCAAAGTTAGTTGAATTTTAAATTGAATTTGTTTCTTTAAAATACTGTGCACACACAATCCAAAAGATTAACGTGCGCCAGCTAGAAGCACAGCTCGCTAAATTCATACANTCCGCGGCGACATAAATACTACTTCACAGATCAATAATTTTAAATTGAAATTTTGTAAAATTTCAAAATTAAAGAAGGTTCCATAGAAAATCTGATAACTGCCATTTTCTATTAATGACACATCTAACGTGCGCCAGCTAGAAGCACAGCTCGCTAAATTCATACAAAAAAGAACAGTTGACTTTGTTGAAACAAAGTTAGCTGTTCTTTTTTGTATGAATTTAGCGAGCTGTGCTTCTAGCTGGCGCACGTTAGATGTGTCATTAATAGAAAATGGCAGTTATCAGATTTTCTATGGAACCTTCTTTAATTTTGAAATTTTACAAAATTTCAATTTAAAATTATTGATCTGTGAAGTAGTATTTATGTCGCCGCGGAAAAATAAAACAACAATTTCATTGAGCGTCTAGGCGGTTTACGCCTATTCCTTTTTGTGTTTTTTTCTTCAAGTTAAGACATAAATTAATTTAGTAACAAGTAAAAGATGTCTTGATACTTAAATTTATCTATTAATTTATTATAAATTTTAGAGCATATTTAAAGACATTTTATTTAGGAATTAATTGCATAAAACGTAGTTTACCAGTCTCGTTCCATTATCAACTTCACTCGTCTGGTAAAGTACTTCATTACATTCCGTTGTATTAACTAATATTATGATAATTAAAACGTTAATGTACGCAATGTATTGTTTTAATAAAATATATTCTAAAAGAATGTCGATTTTATTTAATTACAATTCAAAGATGCGAGTAAGTGCACAAGTGAATGTAGCAAAAATATTTTTCAAAAAATAACCCAACTCACAAACTTTTAACTTAATTTAAAATATAAATATACTTCTGTGAAATATTCGTCCAAATCGTACATGAAATATATTTGAATATATCATTGAATTGTGTCCATTTCCATTTCGCTCATTTTTCGGCCCAAAAAAGTCCCTGTCTGGAGGTGTTAATATAAAGGGATTTGATTTTAAAAAATACTTTAAAACATTTTCTTTAATGAATATAATCACTTAAAATAATATAATGCATTTTTTTTTTAAATTAGGGCCAAGTAGAAATGTCTTCCATCATGGGATGATCTCGTTTTCTATTCAATTTCACAGAGTAATTAAACTTATCAATGTAATTTGTATTATTTTCGAGAATTACTTCACCAGTCAATGGAATAGAAATTATTTGATAAGAAAAAGTTGAATTGTTGATTCATAATTTTTTGCCTGCCACTTAGAATAATACATTTGTTTTGCTGATAAGCATTCAGCAATAATCAAACCCCGAAATAAGTCGATTAAAAAACGTAAATAGCGAATTGATAAGCTACCAGAGTAGACAATTTGTTGGCGAAAGCTTATCTCTATCGATCCAATTGTAATTTATAGAGAATTAAATAAAGACTTACGGGAAGGTAGACCAACGGTGACACATTCGAAAAAGGAATACTGTTGAGAACTGGGGGCAATTCTGGCTCTAACTGGAGCTGAAAGAAATTATCATTAGAATTTGTCTAATAATAAAAGGAAAAGAACTCTTACCAAATCTTGGGACTGATGTCGTAGAGCATAATAAAGAAATGTTGAAAAATGCAAAATAGGGTTAAAATAAGGTAATAATCGAATATGGATACAGCTTGATCTTATCTAAAACTTACGTTAATCGCATCAAAATCGAAACTGAAATGAACAAAAACTGTTATTATAAGGAAAAACACGCATTTAAACCAATAAAATACCTCTCCTGTGACATGGTGGCCATGTTTATGCTCTGGAAGAAGAAGGAGACGATAAGAGTGGTGAGTGATGAAATATCAATTAAAGATGGTGAATTTGCAGAAGAAAAGAACTGATTTGAAGGTCACACACAAATTTGCAGAAAATGAAAAACTAACATATTTCACAATTTTGCTATCTTTGCGCTACAACAATGAATGCATAATGAATCTATAAACGTAAAAAAGGACTTTAATAACACTCATTGAGAGGATTTCATTGATAAAATCAAGAAAATAAATAACACGAAAACAAAAACACCGGACAAAATTTTAATTTTCTCATTTTCTGCCCTTGTTACAAGACTTATTTTATGATATTCACGTACAAGACACTATTAACCAACGTTATAAGACGACAAATTGCAGTATTTTTCGATTAATAAGAAGATTTAACAACATTAAAAAAAACGACGAGAACAACAAACAAAATTATTAGTGACAGCACTTGTCAAATTTAGAGGCCGACGACGAGAGAAGAGCCCAATTTTCTCTCTCTCTTTAAAAAATTTGTAAAATTGGAACGACCAAAGTTGCCGCAATTTTTGAAAATACAATTTTGATGTCATATTGAGTCATACGAAAATTAAGGGGTGTCAAACTTAAATCGTCCATCCAATACGATCTTATACCTGTCAATTACGGGCATTTTAAAGATTTTGAAAAATAGAGTAAACCGATTAAAAATGAAAAAAAAACGGTAATCGCCATTTTTAATGGAAAATTCATTATTGCGGGTAATTCCACAGTTTTTTTTGGTCAGTGGCTTAAGAAATGTTATTCCCTTCATTATTCTCTTTCTATGTCCATTGTATAAATGATCATAAAAAATACTAATAAATTACCTGTGTTTTTGGCCAACGATTTAAAGAAAACTAGAATACCTCTAGCAAATCATGCGGAACAAAAAATACAGCCTTCTTTAAACTTTTCTTTAAAATTGAAGGCCGTAGCAGGAAAGAAGAAGGAGGATATATTGGATGAAGAAGAACCTCAGGGAATGGTTACGGGTTGAGCAGTGCGGAACTATTCCGAATAACTGAAGATAAGAAAAGGAAGATTCGATGGATTTGATTGCCAACGTACTACGAATATAGCGTAGAGGAAGAAGAAGATTATGCTTTAATTATTCCAAACTATGTAATAAATCAAATTATTATTTTTTTTAATGTTTTTAAAAAATAGTTTAAGCAAGGTAAATGTTTAAATTAATAACACAATAAATCACAAAATGTAGTACATTAAGGAATTATGATTTTTATTTACAGTGAGCAAATTTATATTCATGGTTTTGGCTATGATGGCCACATCAATTTGCAAAAACTGTTTTATTGACTTAAATGAATGCCATTTAGTTTTTCCTCCATAATTTTAAATCGTTTTTCCGGTTTCGTGAAGAAATAATTTCATATTGTCCCTACATTAGAGATAAATAGTAATTTATTTTGTGTATTTTTTAAAGTTTATCTTTAAATTAACTATTAAACTCAAAAGATAGAAATAATTATTTGTGCAACAAGGGTGTAAAGTCAACGGTTTTTAACGAGTGTGAAACATTCGAGCCGAAGGCGAGTGTTTCACAGTTGCCGAGTTGAAAAACAGGACTTTACACCCCAGTAGAAAATAATGTTTTTTGCACTCCACTCATGAGCTCTGAAATTTTTATAATTTCACATTAAATTTCATTATTTACAAGGAAAATTTAAAAATTGACATGTTTCACAAATGTTCCAATTGAAATCTTAAATTGTAAAGATACCGTTTAAGGTTGGTATTCAAAATAATATAGGTTGTTTCCTCTTAACTTATTGGTCATAAGGCAATTTCCTTTAGTTTAAGGGCAAGAATGGCGACCAAATTTTGACTATGAAACAAATTAATGAATAGTTTATGACATTTTTTTCACTAGTGAAATAAAAATTCAAAATTTTGCGACAAAGGTAAACATTACGAAACTCAAATGGATATCGAAAAGCGTATGTTTCAATACGGGAGTGCAAAGCAGATTTTGTTACTTTTTTACAAGTTAAAAAAAGAAATTTCTATGTACTTTTGGTTCCAAGCAACGAGATTATGTGATTTTTGTTTAAATAATTTTTAAAGTATTTTGAATACGATTACTAAAAATTATGAAATGTTAGGTTCTTGAATTCGTTTTTAAACGTGTGTAAAAATAGCCAATGTGGAGGTTTACATTATTTCCGAATTGATAATTTACTGGATATAAATTCTGAGTAGTTTTTGAGGCTGACAAACTAGTTATTTATGCAACAAGTATGTTACCAATCTTTAATCACATATATTTACTGCCAAAAAACTTCCCCTTCACCACAGCTAAATATTCTTATGGTTCCTTAATAATAACTGAATATTATATGAATATTATTTTAAATAATGATTTATTGTCATAGTTTTATTTTTTTAAACGCTTACAATAATTTGTTAAACAAACCGTTTCATTAACTTTAATTAAATGTCATTTGGTTTTAATACCAACATTCTAAAAAAGGTTTTCCGGGTACTTGAATATGGTCATAATTTATGGAAAGTCTGGGAAAAAGTAACAAGAAAATTAATATCTATTTTTGGAATAACTGCTGAACATTGTAGTTAAATTGCATATAAGTACATACATTTTCTTTAATACTTTTAAATGGTCAGTCATATTGTATTTAATTTTAATTCTCTTAATGATTATTCACTGCAATCAACGACAAAAAAAACTGGTGAATGACAATGTATTTTTTGTGCGTGCGCGAAAAAAGCAAACGATAAATAATATTCATTAAGCAGTAGTATTATTGTTTCACCGGTAAATCTAATGGCAACAATTTTTTTCCGTGGCTCAACAGAGAGAGGTGGTTAAAGTGATCAGCCAGGCTAGGTCCATGCTTCAGTAACGAAGAAACCGCAGCCTAAGATAGTCGCATTTATCTAGCCTCAAACCCGTGTTTTTTAAAATCATAAATCCGCAGTGCAAAAAGAGCAAGGTGATTGGAACGGAAAAGTGCAGTGGTAAATTATTACACGGTTAATTAGTTGACTGCATAGAGGATCGAGAGTGATCGAGTAAAATTTCTCTTTCCTCCAAAATCGATTTGTTAGAAATTGAATCGATCTTTATGTAATAGTGTTTTATACAAAGTCAACAAAATCAAGAGTGACTCGATTTTATCACACAGGTCTGTCTTTCAGGGCTTGAATTTTATAATAAAAGGCCAGTGAAAGAAAGAAAAACATTGTAATTCACTTTTAGTTTCAATATAAAGCAGAGAAAAAGAAAGAAAGAAAGAAAAAAGGCAACAAGTGAAAAGTTTCTTTCTTCCGTTACATCATCTTCAAGTTACAGTGTGAAATACTCGTTTGCGGTGATCGTAAATCCCGCATAATAGGAGCCCGAGCCCCTTTCCTCTCTCTGATCCAAAGGCACACTTTGGAATGCTTCTTGCTTAAGGAATTCCTTCCTTCCTTCCTTCTTAGATAAATTACATTACAAATATTTGCATGACCAAATTCCTAGTAACTTTAACATTGACCTTTTAACACACTGAAAATAAGAAGTGAATGATCGTGGCGCTTAGTGTTATTCATCTGATCGTGATCGCGCATAAGAAAAGAGTGCGATCGTTGAACTCTTTGGCTAGTAAACAAAAGCGTAAACCGGTGTCTTGTGTGTAGCTTTTTGCAAGTGAAAGTGCAATGTAAAAAGGGGATACTTTCTTCTCGTTGAACCGTGTAAACGTTATCACTTAAGTTTGTGTTGTTTCCTGAACCGAAGCGAGGTGATCGATCGGTTAAAACGCGCGATCCAGATCAGTCTTAGTTTTATCGTTCAATGTGAAAAGATCATGAAGTGGCTTCGAATTCTTGTGACAATTGTGATCAGTGTAAGTGGAGTGGCGAGTGTTGCTCTGAGGCCAGCAACTGTAGGCGAAATTGCAGCCAGCACAGGACAAATTAGCAACCGTTTAAAGGTAAATTAATTAATAATTTATAACAAATTGCAAGAATTTAACAAGAAATCCATTACAAGGTTGATTGATTGATCGATGGCGGTAATGATAGCTGCCAATCCAACAATCAACACTCTAGGTGGTAATTAATGTGCAGAAAAATGGTTTCTAAACTAGATAATATCTTAAATTAAAATTCCTATTTAAGCAATTAAAATTGTAATCTAAATTTTTTGACAAGCAATTTCCCTTGAACTTTTCTAATAGAAAATTAAATAAATGACCGACTTAATTATAATTTTCGTGCCTAATATTTTCACAATTACATCTCCCCCGAGGTCGATAACTAAGACATAATTTTTCAAACCCGTATGTTTAATAATGCTTATCGAAAGTGCTTTATAAAGGACCTTGTGTATTTTATGAACATATTTCGTGGAAATTGAATAAAACACTAAACAACATATATTTTTCTTCTATAAAATAATTTGGACTTTACTTTGCATTAAATAAGAATTTGCATTAAATGTGAGAAATGACAATCTTTTTTGTAGAAAAAATGTCATTCGATGCAGATTATGTCATTACGTTATTACTTCAGACTGGATACTCATGTTTTAAAAGAGCCATGTAAACCTTTTTATTATTCGTGTTAATTACCTTAAACTGGGTTTATTGTCTTGCTGCATGTTGATTAGTCAAATTTATTGAAACTTGTATTAACGAAATCAGAATTTGTAAATGATATTTTATTTTAGGTCTAATTTAAACAATTCTCTTGCTCTCTCTTGGGTTTTGAAATAAACATTTGTAAAGACAATTAACTCATCTATATAAAATAGTCGATTAAACATTTCATATTAATATAAGAGTTATAAATTAAATTCTTGTTCTTGTATATTTTTTCATGTAAATGGAATTTTATTAATATTTGATCGTCACTTCTCAATATGCTTATTTATATAACTTAAATAATAAATTTATTAGCACCCCAAAGGAATTGATTAATTTGCAAAATTTTATCATAAAATTGTTCTCTATCATAATTAAGCTAAATTTTTTTATTAAGTTTTTAATATCAGCTTAGCCAGCTGAGGTATCAGAAGGGTTCAATAACTAGGTAAGAATACAATATATACAAGAATTTATTCTGAGGTTTCAGAAAAAAAGTTGTTTTACAATATGAAGGAACCGCCACCAAAAGTTCATAGTTCTAAGGATTCTGAACCAATAATTCCAAAACGTCGTATGATGGATTTGTAGCGAATTTAATAACCTTTAAAATAGCATGGCTTGACTTGGATGCATTGAGTCGTTTGTTGGCTACGGCTTACTTTCAAAGTAAGGGCATTTCGACCATAATACGTGATATATTTGAGATTGTCTAACTACCTCCATTAATAAATTATCAAATAAATACAATATATTGGAGATAAAGAGAGTGCGTTTATGACGCTAAACATTAATATACATATAAGCGTTTTTTGAAATTTTGTGATACAATTGTAAGTTGTTATGAGGAATATTATGTGTAAATTTGAAGTTCCTGCGACATCTGGTTCTAGAGATATAAAGGAATCGTTAATGCGTTTATAACCTTAACTCGAGCTGTAAGTGAATTCATTTTTATTATTTTATGTTTTCATAATGATCTATAATATTAATTTCATTTTAATATTGTAGTATTAATTTTTCATTTATGGTTTGTCTTTACAAAACTAATAATAAATTTAATCGTATATGTCTATATGGTTTATGCATAAATAATTGCAATACTTGTACGTTTAAACATCATCTATCCCATTTAGTTATTTAATAGTAAACTTTTACGTGGGTTCGATCCCTGGGCGGGTAGGATTGACTGGGTCCTTTTTCAACTGGTCTAGGTGCCATTAATTGACTACTAATACACTGAAAATAAACAGTCATGGAAAGTCTAACACCCGTTCGTTGGTGTTTAGACTACCCCAAGTTCCTTACTGGAATGTAGAGGGAAATATATTTTTTTTAAAGTTTTACAAATAAGAATTCATAGCTTAAAAATTAATTCCGAAATGCACACAAATCTTAGAAATAGTGGGATAAATTCTATTATGATATTTGAAGAAAAAATCGAAATTTATTTATTAAAAAGATTATAAATCAAATATTTGGTTTCAAATATATCGCTGAAAATAGTTTGCTTTTAAATTGTTATCGAGATATTTGTTAATTTTGTGTTATTTAAAAATGAATAATAATATTAGAGAAATATTAAAGAAGATATCAAAAATATTGCAAAACACGCAAATTATTATTTTCGAAATTTTGCAAATTAATGTTTATTAAAATGCAAATTAAGAAGCTGATAATAAAGCGATTTATTTTGAAATCAATTTTATTGTATTAATAAATACCAACTGGATAGAAACACCAATTAATGTTATTTCGTTTTATTTAGTAATAAAAAAAACTTACAATCCCAAAACATATATTAAAATACTAATTAATTGAATTGAATATGGATGATTAATGAATGTCGATTTTTCATTGTAAATTTTGTTTCAATATTAAATTCATTACAGGTAAATGTGAATGGTGTTTGAACGGAAATTTGGTGTCTCGTGGAACAAATAATCTCATTGTTAATCTGTGCCATTATACGAGTACAGCCAACAACCTCTGGCAAAAATTAGGTATTGAGTTCAACAGACTCCGTGGCGGGTCGAATTCATTTCTACAATCCAAAAACCCTTTAGGAGATCAATTAAGCAATTAAAATTTCAATCTATGTTCAATGTACTCTTGGGCAAATTGAAATAGAGTACATTTTAGAAAAAGTTGCTAGTTTTTGTAGCCACTAAAAAGGAATGTCGACCTAATTAAATTGACCAATTAAGTATAAGTATTATGAAATACGATTTTTTTTCAACAGAACAAAAGATAAATAGATATCAAAATTACAAAAAAAGATTTTTAAATTGATACTCATAATAGTTTTTTAAACAACCTGTAATGTGTGGAAATTGAGCATAATTAAACACGAGTAAAGTTCTACAAAACGAAAGAAATGAGTTTTTAAAAGATAGGGATGTTTAATTGTGTGTTTTCTAATTATTTTTTTTTACAAAATTTTATATAATTCGCATATTTATTTTATATTTATTCACGAAATATAGAGTAAAAAATAAGAAGACAACTCAGTACTAAATTTAAGTCCAAAATACATACAATTAAAGGTAGTATCTGTTAAGCAAATAAAACTTGTATATGAATTTTCGATAATTCTTGGATATCACAGTGGTTACCACTGATATATAATATGTTAAACCACATTTAGAAACCAGAACCAACTTTTAAGAAAAACTATACTTTTGGGCATTTAATAAGGAAGAATTCAAATTTATTGATATACCATAGCCTACTTTATTGTGTTTGTCGGGTATTAAATAATGCATAATTAAACAGAATTAAATTATGGAGAACTTTCTGGAGGAAGCATTACCTACTAAAATGTTAAGATTTTCCAATAGAATTGTATAAACAAATTAATTATATATCATTTGCTATATAATTGAGTTTCTTTTTTTTATATAAATTGATGTGATTTAATACATTTGTTAATAGCGATTTTTATTACAGTTTTGTAGTCATAATAAAAATGTTAATGTTAAACATTAAGGATTTACGCAAAAAATGACATAAACGTTTAGGCAATTTATGCTTAATAATGTGAAGAAAAACAATTTTTGCAATTTGTTATGTTTCTTTTTCGGTCATAAAATGTCATCAAAATTTGTTTTGATATTTTAATTAAAACAAACACATATTAATGAAATTAAGTAAGTCATTACCATAATGGATTGCTCGTATATAATCTTATGTCATTTTTTCATTGTGTTTGTTTTAAATGTTATAATTATTAATACAACAAGGTCAATAAATAAGACGTTATTAAACAGAAATGTCTTTTTAAATTAATTGCGTTTAATTGTGTTTTAACCCTTTAAATATTTTGCTAGAGTCTTAAAATTGTAAAGACTCTTTAAAATTTTAGAACGAAAATATATTTGTTGTTACAAATTAGATACTTCGGATCTATAAACTATTTAATTGTTTTTATAACGAAAATTCGAAAATAATATTTTATGTTTTTATAACAAATACAGTCTACTCTCGATAATTCGAAAATCGAGGGACTCTAAAATTATCGAGTTGTTCGAAATATCAAATGGTAAATCAATGGTAATTATTTTGTAGGGAACTCGTGATAACTTCGAATTATCAAAAGTTTGAATTATCGGAAGTCGATTGTAATAAATGATTTAAGAGAATTATAATTTTTGGTCATCATTCTAGTTTAAACTTCATTCCTACTCGAAATTAATAACATTTTCCGTTGATACATAAACAATAAATTAATTATATCATTTTGAAACATGTGCAGTACTTTGGCTATTAATCTCATTTAAAACTATATAATATGCGATGATGATGAGCTAAACAATTTGAAACATATTTGATTCATGAGCTTTTCGCGTTTATGGACGTGCATTGTGCACAAGCGACTTAATTATTTTTATGCAATTTTGTTTCATAAAGTCGATATTATGGCACTAAAATTGGTTCTGACATGTTGTTTTATAGCACAAATGCTTTAAAGAATTGTATGTGTGTGCATCAAAATGGTCAAATTCATATAGAAGACGGTTCCGTACTGAATTGGTAAACTGAATCCTAAAATTGTTGGTTGAGGTTGACAACATTTTTTTAAATTAAAGAGAGAGATGGAATTTCCTATGTGCAAGTAAGAGATAACAAGATATAGTTTTCTCCATTGGCCTGCAACAGGAACAATGTGAGATAGAGAAATAAATTTTTAATTTGCATTTCATAAATCTTTGATTTACTAATTTTAACAACTTAGTAGTAAAGAATTCATTCCGTTGATGCAAAAACATTAAATTAATTATATCATTTTGACATGAAAAGTGCACATGTGCAGTACTTTGGCTATTAATCTCATTTCAAACTATATAATCTCTTGCGTTGATGAGCTAAACAATTTGAAAATACACATTTGCTTCGTGAGCTTTTCGCGTTTATGGACCTGCATAAGCGACTTAATTATTTTTATATAATGTGGCAAAAGGGAAAAGAGAGGTAATTGTTTCTCTCGTCTTCTATTAAACGGCCTTATTTCGCTATTTGCATTACGAAGATTTTTTATTACTAATGGTTTGCCCAGGGTTAATTAAATGTTGAAATGAAATCTTTGTAAATATTTCAATGTGCAACATGCAGTTTTACCATTGTAACTCATAAAATACCGATTCAATAAAACTGAAACTTTTGGCAATGAAACATTCGTTTTTAAACGGAGTACATACTAGTATATAATTTTTTTAGGTGACAAAGTACTATAAGTAAGAAAAGTTACTTCATTATTGATATCTTACTTATCTTACTCAGATTCTTAGTGGACACGGCTGCATCTGAAGCTACTTGAAAATATTAAAAATTAAAGAGAACGATCTATGGTATGTGTGCTCTGTGGGGAAATCGTTACTCCAGACCACAAATTTTTCCATTGTCCGAAATGGAAAAATGTCGGACATGCAATAGCCGACTTGAAATAAGAGTCGATTGTAATCTTCATAATGTCTAGCCCTAAGAATTGGGTTAAAGTGGACAATTTCGCGAGGGCGCACATGAGTGTAGCAATACCCTTTCCCGGCGGTTCCGCTTATGTTCCCAAGCACTTGGGAGCGAATGTTTGGTTTACTTGGTAAAAGTCCAAGCCATCCTCACCACCAGAGTGTATGTTTGCAAATTACTCCTGTTAAAATTATACAAAAAAATTATTATAATGCTTCATCTATAAGGGATTAGTGTTTGAATTTGACTACAGACAATTATATTTTGTTGGAGATGAACGAAAACTGGGTAATATCTTAATTAATTTGAATTTCATAATTTAATATATTGCTAAATTGGTAGGTTGGACGAAAATCCGCTCGGGGATTATAGCTCTTATTCATATATAAATAGACAGCCATACGTCCCTCCACGTAATTCGCCCTAGCTCTCCCTGCTTATCAATATTTCTGACTCTAACTAACTTAATGCTTTTGATACACTAATTTCTTTCAATAATCCTTTACTGTCCTGGTGTGTGGTGCTCAATGACGGGTCTAATATTATTTTTATTCTTTCCTGCCCAAACAGGAAAAAGGTCTGACAACTTTAAAGGATTGATTGGTTTATTGTTAGTAATATGAACAATCAGGTACTTGCATGATAACATGTTATGAGGATGTTATCTCTCTGCACTGTTAGTTGTTTGTTGTAGTTGGAGTATGAATTAAAAATTATTTTTTGTTTTAGGACAAATGTTATGTTTCAAAGTTTAAATTTTGAATATTACGTCAATCTTAAATCTGTATTTATGTTAATTAAATAAAATTGAGAGAATAACACTCGTTTCTCGCCAATAAATTAACTATTTAAGCGCCATTTTTTTTTACTAAAACGCGCGCAAAATTACGTGAACTTTGATCGATACTGGAATTTATATCATTTGTTAATCTATCTTTACTTATGCAAAAACAGCTAATTTGTTGCAACCAACTAACAACTTACAGATATATGGCCTAATTAAATCTCTTGGAATAACGAATGAATCCAATCACTTTTTCTCATATGGAATAAACCAACACTGTCAGTTTAAGCCAATCTGTCGTTTTAAATATAAACAATTTAAAAAAGTAATTGGATTTCGATGTCTACTTTATTTTAAACGAGGCTACTAGTGCAATAGGCCACAAAATGGATCGGTTTTTGGGATCATTGTTACAAAATTGTAAAACCGGCTTAATATATATCAAACAGCAAATTATCACTTTTAAGATAAAAATGTTAATGATATACATTTTACAACATTTGATTTAAAAGAGGGAATCTCATTGACATTCAAGAATGGCAAATACTTATTTGAAAAAAAAGCTAAGCAGGCAATATTGATCTCTTTAATCATTATTATAAAATTTCAAAACTGTAAAACGAAAGGCGAAAGTTGTATAAGTTGTTTAAATGCCATTTTGGTCGAACAAAACACCATTTCCTAATTTTCATCAATAACATTTCACCGGTTGATTTACATACGATAACGTTGTAATTTTTGCTTTACCTCTGTTTGCGAATTCCAAAATATTTATCGATTTTGGCAATTCCATTTTGAATAATTTTCAAAACGATTCGTTACGGAGTGGCTATTATGGGATTTACTATTTAGACACCCACTATTGTTTTGTTATGATAAATAATTCAAATTACTAAAGAGCTTATGTTTAATCGCTGGTTTTATTAGCAGAATTACAATTTTAAATATGGATGTAGTAATTTAAAAATAACACACATATAATATAACGAAATTCCATTTCAACTTTTCTACCCGATATAACTTGTTCCGATAAAAAACGGAACGAGAGTTTTTTAAATTACAAAAATCTGTACTTTACCATCAGCAATTCCTTATTTAAAAGTTTCAACCTAAACTTGGACTTTTCGTTGATTATTTATTTTCAGTGTATTATTAGTTAATTGATAGCACCTAGACTAATTATAAAGGATCCAGTCGATCTGACCCGCCCAGGATTCGAACTCATGCTCTCCAAGGAGGTATCACTAGCGACCAAAGAGGCGGATATAATTTTCAATTCAAAAGTTTTCTACCTTTTATTAATTTGTTAATTATCACTTATACGCTAGTGAAAAAAGGCATTAATATTATTTTACTCATTGTTAAAATTCGTTTTTAACTTGTAAACTATTATAAACTTACTTACCTGCGGCCTGATTTTTCATACACGTTTCTTCTTTGAAATTAGAAATATCATACGATTTTATTTTTTTTCGATTAAGTAATACCATAATATAATTATCTATATATTTGTACGAATCATCTCCAATGACAGTATTTTTGTGGGGTCTACTTTCTGACTATTCGATACCCCGTTTTCTCCAGCGAAGACCGGCGACGGACGATTAAGCATCTTTCATATTTACATCGCGCAATGAGCGCTAATTTAACTGTATTCTTTAATCTTTTCTTAGAACCAAATATATCAACATCAAACTGTCCGCGCGCGTTTAATATACACGGACACACACAGAACTTTTGACTTAATTGATTAAAATCTTTTTAGAAACCATTTGAGATTTCAGATCAATGTGATCGAGAAAATCAGTCACTGAAAAAGTAACGTTTCTCATCCTGATAATTAATCTCAGCTGAAATTCCGTAATGATATACTTCACATATAAAATGTTTTAAGACCGAATCGAAAATATTACCATATTTGATACAATTCTGTTGAAAAATATTTGCATTTTAGTAGCCAATGCTTCCTCTAGAAATTGTTTTATAATCGTACAGTGTTGAATAAAGTATAATTCAATACCCGCAGACAATTACAAATCGTTTAAATACATACAAATTTGTACTTTGTACCAAAATTCAACTATTAAAAATTATTATTTTTTTATCTTAGCAGCTTAGAATGAAAACATATTTTGACATTTGTCATGCCTCTACAATAAAGTAGACTATGACTTATTAATCAATTTAAATTTTTTCACATTAAATGACAAAAAGTATAATTCTTCTTAAATGTTGATTATGGCTTTTAAATGTGGTTTAAATGACGAGTGCTATCACAGACTTATCAGTGATATAGTACATGATGCAAGGTTGTGATATTTTAAAAAATTGAGACCACAAGTTCTATTCGCTTGACAATTCTTCTCTTAATCGTATGTGTTTAGAATTTAATTTAATACTGGGTTGTCTTCTTATTCTTTACTTCATATTTCGCAGAAAAATAGCTGAAAACTATGCGAATTGTATAAAATTTTGAAAAATTGGTTGGAAAAACACATAATTAAACTCGTGCCTATTCTACTAGAGTTTAATTATGGTTCCTTTTTCCCACACTTTGCTTAAATAACTATTAAATTAGTTGGTTGTTGTTGTATGCAGGGTTATGTTGTACCGCGACTTTAGGTCTATTGCACCCCTTGGTGATTTGTCATGATCAATCATCGGTCAAAATTACATCTTAAAGTCCAATTGCTTTTATAAAGCATATCAGACTTGGTATTTCTATTGTCGCTATATTATCATGTATAAAATATCTTATTTAATAGTGAGTTTCAAAAAATATAAACTCTAACCTTTTGTTTAACAACATTATCTTTCATTAGAAGACAAATAAGCATTGTCAAACATTCGTGCAGGGAGTATAAAATGGAGAAATTTCAATATTTAATTTCTTGACGTTTTTGTCACTTTAAGTTGTTTTCACAACTTCATCTGAAGAGAAATATTTCCCATGTTATTACAATTTCAAACGTAAGTATCGAATAAGAGTCTCTGAAGGAACTTACATAACATTCAAAATATGATCCACTTCCGTTCGAGCAGTCTTCTTACATCCGCGAAATGACGTTTTAATTGCTGATTTTATCATATTTTCTATCAACGTCATAAGTGAACGCTTTTTATGCTTCTTTTTTATTGCTAATGCTCAAGACCTCATCAATTAAAGCCTTATGCAATTAATTGGAAACTTGACTAGTACAGTTCAAGTAGATCTGGACTTGTTCGCTATTTGCGATGCATCGCAATTATCTTACATAAGAGAAATCTTTGGGTTGGGGCTTAGACTTGACATCTGGCTGCCACTTTGAAGAGAAGCTTAAGAAAGCCGATCGGACAAGGTCATTTACCATCTAGGTCATCATCACAAAGTCGTCTAGTTTATAAGCTAATAATCCAATAGTGCAATTTTGCACCTACAATTTTGCGCAACATCTTATTTATGTCAAATTAATTTAAAAAACGAGTAATTAATTTCAGTTAAACAATTTCGTATTTTCGATTATTTTTAGGACTCTGCAGCATGGAAGCGACTGACTTCTGGACAGACCCCCAACTCCTTCTTTGTAAGGACCTTACCAGCCCGAGCTATGGAAGTGGTCAGGGAAGTCGTGGGCACTTTTAGAGTGAGTTGTTTTTTTCAGTATCAAATTTCAATGCCAAAAGTTAATCGTCAAAATCAAAAAGGTGTGAATTGTATCTTTGACCGTGAATCAAGAGTGACTTTTAAGTTAATCTGTAATATGTTACACTACAATAAACTCATAAAGATAAATAATTGGTTTAGCTGTTGAACATAACCAATGTGAATTTGAACGACAACAAACCTCTTTTGCCAACAATTACAGTTATTAAACACTGAAAGACTTAAAAGCAACTTGTTTGACAAACACTTGTCTAATATGGTGACAACCTTCTTAACTTCCATAATTATATTTTATTGTCATTGATCTAAATTCTTGGGAATTTATGCACCATGGTTTGTTTAATAATAATAAAAATCAAATTAAAGATCATAAATAACTATTAATTTTTATGGTTATAACTTGTTTCTACAATAGTTATCACCGTTTTCTATTTTCTTTAATTGCAAACCGTTATTGACTTTTGCAGTTGTTTAAACTTTGTTGACCTACTGGAATGTTGTTCAAAAGAACTATACTTTCTCATCATGACTTGAAAATATATTATTACTATTTAAAGTTTTTAATTAAGGCCAAACAGGTGTACAGTTTTTTTTACAATCCATTCCATATTTTTGAGTACATCTATCTTAACAATTTAATTTTATGGGGTTTATTGTGTGTTTTTATATTATAATTTGTTTAGGGTATATGAATTTCAAATAAAAATTCAAACAATTGTTATACGTAATCATTTGGCCCAGTGGCAGTGGTTAAAGCGCTGTTACAGAATTGTATCGCTCGAAACCATCGCAGGTTCGAAGCCTGATCAGACAGTAATTTTTTTCTTTCGAATTTCAGTACTCGTTTTCAATAACATTTTGTGATTAAAATTTATTTAAAATACAATTACAAAAAAATATCCCCGGCCGCAATTCTCGAACAACTAATATCGTCAAAACTACTTGCTCGAATTCTGACTGGTTTTCAAAGCTTGGATGGAGTGAGCGCACAGAATCGAAGAGATATACCGGATCTTTTTATTATTTTAGTAATCTGCGGCTATTCAATTCATGAATACAGATGAAAGTTATGAAAGGGATAGTCTTCTTCATAGTATATTTGTACTGTTTCTGTCTATAACTAAACTCTATATAGAATCATCAGTTCATGGTGCTAGTCACATAATAACAAATGATGATTCTTAGACATGATGTTCAATTGTTAATTGTGAAAGAAATGGCAAATGAATAGATAGGGTATTTCAAAAACTGTGATTATGTAAAACCAATTGTTTAGACCGGTAACGGTTGTTGAGTAGTCGTCGAAGAAGAATCAATAAAAGCTTATTTAAGATTTGAATTCAAATTGAATTTTATGATCTGCAGTAAACTTTGTTAATTTAATTTTTTATTTTTTTTATTTCAAATGTTATTAATAATATTTTAAAAATTGAATTGGAAAATATCAATAATTCCTGAAAAAAAAACTATGGTAAATGCGATAGCACACCAACCATTAACCAAATTTTTAAAGTGATTTCAAATAAAAAACCATTTAACAGATGCAAAATGAATGGTTTTATAATCATTGTCTTTTATGACATCTTGTTAATTAATTTAATTACAATATTTTTAAACACACATACTCTCAACGAACTCTATAATCCAATCTTAAGAAAAGATTTTCCATATTATGAAAAATACTAAAGATATTGATGAGTGATTTAAAAAATGGCTGTATTTAAATGTGTGAATTGGAGTGTATGTATTTTGAATAAGTGAAGTGTATTTTTTATGAATTCGTTATGATTGCATATGATATATTTTTTATAATATTTTATTGACCGTAAATTTAATGCCAAACTAGTTTCAAGTTTATTTTGAGTAAGTTTTTGCAAAATACACCTTAATGGATATTGCTAAAAACGAGTCATACAGAGGTAATGTGACGAGTCAATTGAATCAGATATAATTATTTTTAATACGAACAATAGTAATTATGAACTCTACAGATTAATTCGTGACCTGATAAAATTAAAAGCTTTGCAGATGATATCTTGGGTTTTAAACTTTTTCAAATGTTTATTTAATTACCACATGCTAAAAATAGAGATTAAATACTGTTGTGTAATGAAAATTTTGTGGCATTTCCCGCTAATTTTTGCAGCAATGTTATGTGTACCAAATCATTAGCAAACAGGTAAACGAGATATCGTCGTTGTGACTAAATTTATGCGAATATTGTTTGTTACATAGCCAAACAAATATCTAAACAAAAGTGGGCCAATAAATAATGTATTTTTGCTTTTTAAGTAAACTGAAGCTGTTGCCAAAATAAATGTCTAAATTATCAAACAATGGATTGGTATTTGCAAAAAAATGGCCAAACATGGTGGTTTTGTGAAAATTTCTATTAATTTTGATTGACCTTTCCTGTCTTTCATATCAATGAGATTGGCTTTTATTGATGCATCAACATTGATTTAATTTGCAGAATGAAGGTCGAGTGCTGCTTTTGACTCCAAATGGGGTTTTGAGAGGTCGTCATCAGCCCAATAAATCCGGAATACCCGGCTCCTACTACAGCTTTAGAGGTATTAAGTATGGACAGGCGCCTGTTGGTAGACGAAGGTTCAGGCAAGCCTTGCCAGAACTACCTTGGAAGGGAATCAGAAACGCTCTTCGAGAGGGTGCTAGCTGTCCTCATCGAAATATGCTCTTGTGAGTTTAATTTCTATTTTGGTATTCAATTTAAAGATAAAAACTTGGTAACGGTAGCAGAGTTGAGAGTGACTTAATAATGACCATGTTGACTATTTGATATGGTCCATTCCATATCCATAAGCAATACACTATTGAAGATTAGGTCGTGTGTTTAAGGATTATTAGCGACCATATTTTATAAAACTCTTTTCGCAATTTTAAACAGATTGTTGAATTAATTGAAAAATAATATTAATGATTTATAATCTATCTATAGTTCTGATGTATCTACAGATCTTATTACAGAATAATCTCACTTTTTAATTTCCAATGTCATGCTTTAATTAGTTGTCTGCACTCATTATTTTTTACATCTGATTGAAATTATTTAGATCGAAATAACTTAAATTTTGATATAATTATAACATATGTTTGAGATTTATCTACCAGCCTTGACTTCAATTTACGGGTTTTCCCAAAAATCGAACGTACTCAAATTTGTTTTATGCTTTTAGAGACACTTTCAAAGGCGATGAAGACTGTCTCTTTTTGAATGTTTATACACCTGAGCTGCCCAACAAAAGCCGACATCCGACTCTGCCTGTCATGTTTTGGGTCCACGGTGGGGCTTTCGCTTTTGGCTCTGGAAATTCATTCCTCTATGGACCTGATTTTCTGGTGGCAGAAGGAATCGTTTTGGTTACAATTAATTACCGACTTGGTCCTCTTGGATTCTTGGGAGCAGGTGGAGACGCTCCTGGTAATGCAGGATTAAAAGTAAGTGAATTTTTGCAATAAAAAATAGTTCATAATTAATTTTTCACTTAATTTGTTTCAATGAAATAATATGATAATTTTCAGGACCAAGTTCTGGCTCTAAAATGGGTCCAAGAAAACATTGCTGCTTTTGGAGGAGATCCAAATTCTGTGACAGTCTTTGGAGAATCAGCTGGAGCAGCTTCAGTTCAATATTTGATGTTATCGCCTTTGACTAGAGGACTCTTCCACAAAGCCATCAGTCAGAGTGGTTCAGTATTGAACCCATGGGCTTTTGCTGAACAACCCAAGCAAAGGGCTTTTAGACTTGGTGAAGTACTTGGATTCGAAACAAATAACACTCAGAAGCTAGTTGATTTTCTGAGAACAGTTCCAGTGCGGAAACTAATTGATGCCACAAAGAAAACATTGACACAAGAGGACGATAGGAGAAACACTGGACTGCCATTTGTGCCATCGGTTGAGGACAGTCCAGAATTGAACAATTATTTCGAATGGGATTCATTGGACAAGGAAAATATTGAAGAATCTGGAGACTTGTTTGAGGAGGAAGAACGATTTTTGACTGAACATCCACTGACCATTTTAAAGGAAGGGAAATTCCACAACATTCCTTTTCTTACAGGATTCAACACTGAAGAAGCCTTACTTTTTATTAGACGTTTGTTTTTCATCTCCCTTCAGGTTCATTTTATAATATATCAGCTAATTAAATCTTTTTCCAGGACTCAAAGTCGACCCCAAATTATTGTCCAAATTGGATTCCGATTTTACGAGGGCAGTTCCAAGTGATATTGACGTGCCAAGTGCTGAAGAGGAGCAAAAAATAGCCCAAAATATTAGAGAATTTTATTTAGGAGACAGGCCAGCAGCAATTGAATCGATTGATGATTTAATCAAGGTATGTTCAAGAAAGGCTTAAAAAATTTGGCACTAATTAAAAAAATATTAATTGGAGAATTATTATTAAAACCACACTATAATAATGATTGAAAGCAGCTAATCATAATTAAAAAACGTGTGACGTCATTTGGTCATCCTAAACGTTTGTTAATGGTGGTGTTTTTAAACAGTTTTTATTGAAAAGGTGAATAACTAAGTGTACTCATATTAATTAAGAACTGTAAGATATTATTATTGAGTTCTAATGGATGAAAACTCGTTTTCGAAGATACCAATGACGTTGCACAGCTACAACAACAATCAAAATATTGTCAACCATATTTTTAATAGGTTTTGATTTTTATATTTACTAAGAATAATTTTATAAAGCTTTATGTAGTAGTATCCAATTGCTCGTAAACTCTCGAAAGCCATAAGTGATGTCGCTGTAATTCTTTTATATTTTTCTATATAAATCCCTTCTATTTCAATACATTTACTACATTTCTTAATCATGTGCTTGATTCGGCCGTAAAAGCACTCCGAACTCTTATCTTCAAAATGCATCAAAACGGCCTCCTTCACGTCACTCTCCGTCGAAGATCTATCTCTGCCCCTGAGGTCCTCTTTTAATTTGGGAAAAAAAGTCGTCGCTGAGAGCCGGTCGTTTGCCGCTAAGTTTCGGTTAAACGGGAATCCTGCTGCTCTTGAATACAAGAATCGACTTGTAAATCGAGCTTTTTGCTGGTGAAGAGTTTTCGTACCCGTACCAGTTCGGTTTTGATCTCCACTCCGATGTGTTCCTTCAGCATCAAAAACTCAATGACTGCTCGGAATTCCAGAATTCCACCACGGAAGAAATCAAGCTCTTCCATGATGGAATTCTTGTCGGAAAGCTCTATTTAAACGATCCTCATAGATTAACCCGTTGCCCTTTTTGCCTCAAAATTAATACTCTTATCACATAAGATATTTTAACCCACCCTATGGGGTCCTTATGATCCTAGACCTTATAATACCTGAGAGTCTACGAGTAATTGGATACTTCTACGTATGTAGAAGTGTAGATCCGTCTTTCCAAAACCTGTACTTTTTTAAATACTGGAAAGGATAAGGCTTTTTTAAATGGATATATAATTAATTATTGATGGAACTGATAAATAATACATGGTATGGATGACACAAACTGGTTAAGGAAAACCCTCTTTGGTAAAACTACACTTAAAAAATATTAACATGTTAAGAATAAAGAATTGATTTCGAATTTCCACCCTTCTGCAGGTTGAAAATTCCAATTGGATTGAGGTCGGAAATAGAATCTGGGTTTAAAAAACAAGTGAAATTAATGCTAATTTCTCTGCAGCTCTGGACTGATTTGATGTTCATGCGGGGGATTGTCAACGGGGCCAGATACCACGCCAATTCGCCAAATTCAACCGTGTTTTTCTATCGCTTCGGATTTGATGGAGGTAACTTTTTCTAATTTGCTATTCCAATTTTATGGACTAATTTCGACATTGGAATTTATGTGGTGTGTTTTGTAATATTTGGAACGAAATAGTTCCCTGATAAGCTCGAAAAACTGTAACAGTTTCATAGAAATATCATAGTTCATATAAAAACAGGCAGAAGATTCATTTAACAGGTATTTATTAAAGATATGTTCCCTTTTTCAAATCCTTAAAAAATTGGTTTTTGTCTTTACTATTATAATAATTAAGAATAAACATGTTCTTCCAAATTATAATATCAGATAAAGGAGCGTTAATGAAAGAAAATTATTGACTTTATAAAAAAAATTCATTACTATAGTCAGTATTCGAAACTTTCTTTCGTATATTTTTACAGTTTTCTTTTACCAAGGTTAGTTTTTAATAATAGAAAAGACCACTGGTGTGATAAAATTTTTGAAGATTATTAAATCCGAATTTCATTACTCATTTTCTCTAACAATATTCTGTGATTAATACTTGCTAAAATACATTTACACAAAAAAAATATATCCGATCTTAACTGTTTTGAACTAGTATTGTCAAAACTACTCGAATTTATTTGAGTCAGACAGGTTTTCACTGCTTGTTTGGATTGCATAGAATCGAAGTATTAAACCGAATTTGTTTATAATACGAGTACTAGTAATTTGCTGCTATTCAATGAATGGATACAGATAATAGTTATGAAAGGGACGGTCTTCTTCGTAGTATGTGTGTTCTGTTTCGGTGGCAAAAACTTGTCAATAAATAGGCTCTATAAAGAATCATTTGTTCATGGTGCTAATCATATCATGGCAAATAATTATTGTAAAACCAATTGGTTAGGCCTAGACTGGTAACGGTTGTAGTGTCGTCGAAGTAGAAGAATTTAAATACGTCTTGGACAAACAAATGTCAGTAATGTAATATTAACTTTATTGAACAAATTACACCCAAATTTAGTAAATTTATAAATAAACGAGATTTAATTACTATTTCTAGAGAGTGTTAATTTAAAATTTTTTCTAACAAAAGATTTCTCGATTTTAGAGATATATTGAAAGGACGAATTAAACATATTTATGCAAATCTTTTGCAGAATAAATTATATATTCTTAAATAGGTTTTATAAAAAAAAAGTAGCAGATTGATAAATATGTATTTTATATTTTATTGCTAATTTGATCATTAACAAATAAAAATAGCAAGTGGCTTTATCATGGCTATGATATGATAATATGCAAGCGATAATTTTGGAAAGTAAAATAATTTGTATGTACAAAAATTAATAAGTAATTCGAAAGAAAGATAATTAAACTTCATAAAGCAATAATTCAACCAGATTGAAATGCATTCACATGTCTTTTTAAATGAATCGAACTGTATGTGATTATTAAAATTTGAAATAATTTCAGCTTTGGGACTGTACAAGAGGTTGTTGGGCATTCAGCGTCCGGGCGTATGTCACGGCGATGAACTTGGCTATTTGTTCCACTTTGGCTTTTTCAACTTGAGCCTTGACCCTCGATCGCCCGAAATTTTGACGAAGAAGAGGATGGTCGCCATGTGGACAAACTTTGCGAAATTCGGGTGAGTTGTAATTGTAATAATTTGCAAATTGCCTAGATAGTTTTGTAAGATAACAATTTACATTGGGAAATTCTGCAGAAGCGATTTACGTCTTGTTGCAAAACTATTCCCCGATGGAGATTAGAGGAGCGTAGAAAAAGTTATGGGAATTATTGGCAAATGACATTTTTAATGCACGCGAAATCTATGCACAAATAAGCGGAAAATGGGCACGAATGTATACTCCGACGTCTGTGGAATGATTAGAGGAGATGGGTGTCGAAAGACAAGCATTCCACCCAGGCGAAACGTGATGCTGCGACTGTCCGATAATTCAATTTGAGACGCGAGACTGGGAGTTATATAATTACTTTTTTTTATTATAATATCGACATCTCTTAGAGTTCAGTTATCTTGGGAAGCTTCATTTAAAAACCAAGTCCATCAAATCATTCGTGACAATTACAAAAGTCACAACTTAATGTGAGGCTGACCCTTTTCGTATCAACCACGTCCAGAAAATGATTTATGCATAGAAATGCAGATGTGCGTAATTATTACGTTTTGACCTAATCTCTCGCCATTGTTAATCGGTTTTCGTTTCTATCAATTGACACAGTTCAAAATATTATTTTAAGACGTTATATAAATATATGTTAAGAGTGTTTAGTTAATATGGAATATTAATATTTTGGCTTTCTTCGTTATTTATTTGCATTCAAAGGTCAATCAGTTTTTGCTACAAATACTAAAAATGGAGAAAGTAATATCAAAGTGTTAAGTGTTCGAAAAGAAACTATACCATCAGTTAATTTCAAGACACGAAAAGATCATTTTTCAAAGACAACCTTTAACATGATGAATAGAAGCATTAATGGATTATCTAACTTAATTGGAACAAAATTTACACTCATTAAGGTGTATTAGATGATAATTTTCGCTCAATTAGACCTTTTAACAGTTGCTAAAATAGTTAATATAATTTATATTTTGTAACTCTTACAAATTTAGTTAAACTTTCTTTTCATCACAACAATAAAACTACAATTGAAAAAGCATTTACTAAAATTAATAAAAACTTGGAATTTTTTTGTAAGATCTCAGCTAGTTTTAGCATCGCTAATAAGAAAAGTAACACTTTGGAAAGTCAAGTTCAAATCACTTTTCACATTGGAAATTTTATTCAATGTTCAGTTTTGAAGTTTATCGAATAGAATATTATGTAACAAGAGCGGTAAAGAGACAGACATGCATTGTAATATTCACGTTATCTAACAATCATTAAGGGGTTTCTTTTCTTTGAATTCAGCCCATTTCCAAAGTGAGTGTAAACAATTGAACGCTGATGATTCTATGTTGAAATCATCACGGACGGGGTGTAACAATAAACTTAAATTTAATTAGGCTCTTGTTAAGATGACCCAGTACTTTTTTCAGCAATCAATCTCTATTCATCAGCCATCATAATCGCGCGGCAAATGTTCAAGAAATAATCGAATCTGAACACATGGGTTTATGTGCGGTAATCTACTTGCTTGTGGGCAGACCACCAGACAATTCGGTGTCATTATGGAAATCGACGAATTTAATCTGCATTGCGTAATTGCTTCTCTCTCTCTCTCTTCTTTTGGATTTGGCCTGAGTTTCATTGAATAATAGTCAAAGTCAAAACAATTTCTTCTATCTCTTTACGGTTTAAAACCGTGAAACAGACGGAACTATTGCAAACCGCTTATTTTGCGTTGAAAAGGGGTTATTGTCTGCCCAAGACTGTATTGTATTTATCTCTTTTGTTCCCAGGAACCCTACCCAAAGTGCTAATTTCAACAACGATTTGGGCGTCGATTGGATACCGATGACTTCCCAAAGTGAATCGGATGACTTGAATTATCTGGACATTAATAGAACCCTAAGTATGAGGACAAACCCATCGGAGGATCGCCTCCAATTCTGGGACAACTTATCGCAGGCGTACAACGGCAGGCTGTTGTAGAGGAAGGAGTGACTGTATTGTTATTTGTATTAAGTATGAATGAAAGGAAAAACTGTTGTTACAACCAAAATTGCTTTAATAAATAAATTAAGGGACTCGTTTTAAATGAATTCTCTCTCTTTATTCACTTTGACTTTGAATATCTCTGATGCATCTGAAGCAGGAACAGTGTCTCGTCCAAGCCAATCTCCGCACTATACAGACTCTTCATTCGCATTTTCACCTGCTTCAAGATCTCACGTTCTGGCGGCGTCAACGTTTCCATTATCTGCAAATCAAACCGGTAAATATTACACTTTCGCTTTTCCGTTTTATGATCCTCGCAATTCAATTTGCACAGGAATCGTAATCTGGTAACTGGTAACACGTTTAATTGGGTGTGGTAAGTCGTTTTAACAATTTTGGAAACTGTTATGAACATGGCCATAGAATAATAACGTGGTTATCGAATAAATGCCATAAATTTTTGCAAAACTAAAACCCGAAAATGTATGTATAGCATTTTTTTACGAATTTGTCGTTATTACGAAACTGAATTGTACTAAATGAAATTGAACAATATGCGATATTCTTTAATTATATATAATAAAACAGTTTTGTTCAAACGTTGATAATTAAATTTATTGTTTTTTTAATCTCTTAAACATCTGCAATATGAAATATTAACATTATGAAACCTTTGTTTATTTGATGTATTTTAATTTTATTAATAGTCACTTATTTTTATTTTGAAACGTTTAAAAAAATATATAAAAATTTGCAATTAGTTCAACATTGAATAATTTAAATTTCAAAGTCAATTATCGTATGTGTTACCATGACTATTTTTTGTTATTTCTTATACAACACACATACACTTTGAAATCGAAACGAAACTAAATCATTAAAACTAAAAGTCAATTAAAACAGCATCTAATAACAATTAGTTAATTGTTTCTTAGGTAATTTTATGTTATTACTAAGCGGTAAGAAAGTGATTAATAATCTTCCCTTTTTTAATTCGATATGTTGACTGCCAATTAAATAATTCGAAAAATATAAAGAGAAACAGCGATGAAAGTCCATTTTGAGAGATAGTCAGTTTGTTGAAACAAAGTCAGCTGTTCTTTTTTGTATGAATTTAGCGAGCTATGGTTCTAGCTGGCGCACGTTGACTATCCCATGATATAAAATAAAAAATTTGTACAAATTATTTTCAAAGACATGTTTCAAACTTTAAGTGAAGATGGTCCATTTTAAATTTCACAGCTTTAGTTTTCTTTTATATCAAGAAATATATTTTAGACTGAAATTTATGTTTTAACCAAAGTCGCTGAAAATAATTGTTGTCAAAAATAACATACATTTCCTTTATTTGGGTTAGTAAAAACATCAACACAAATAAGATAATGCGTGAATATATATATTTGGAGTGATGAAGTTTAATAAAAAAAAAATTCTGCACGAACCTTGGTTTTAACAACAATGAATGAATGAAATAATTTTTTAAATATTTAAATAATTTACAATGATTATTAATTGAGATTTTTTTTCATTGTTGTATTGAAAGGATAGCTTTTCGACACTGATTTGAGTCTCATAAAGCATCCCCTCTAAGCACTAGTGAAAATTTTGAATTTTTATTTCAATAGTGAATAAAAGTAAAAATTCTACGAACGCAGCGAGTAAAAATAGGTAAATGAGTGCTGTAATAACCTAGTTCACATATGTATTGAACGCTATTTTGTGTAAGTCTGAAGAAAATACCAGTTAATCGATAAT